>CAUYQG010092861.1:0-10947 GCA_963574415.1 Tarsius wallacei
GACCTGCTGGGCTCCGGCGATCCTTCCGCCTCAGCCTACCTGCTTTCAAAGAGGCTGGCGTTGAGGGTGACCTTCCTTCAGGGTGGGCAGGAGAGCAAAGGGAACACAAACAGGGAAGGCATGTTGTACGTGGACAGGAACTCAGTGACCTCAGTCACAACCTGTCAGGACCTCACTCTAGTCTCTCAGCACTTCTCTTTCAGCCTCGGTGTCTTACCATCTTCACTGTTGGTTTGGTCCTGGGTCACTAGCTCCTTTCCAAAGCTTTGAAACCGGTTTCCACTTCCCAGTCCTACCCCGGGAACTTGGGCATGCTGTCTATTGGGCCCTCCAGTGCTTTTTTGTGGATACTGTCTTTGCTATCTCCCTTGTTGCCAACCTCGGCCCCAGTCCTGAGCCTAACAAAAGTTTCTTGAAGCCCAGTCTCGGTGGAAAGACCCAGGCCTGTACTCCTTCAAAGGGTCAATTTAGAGAAGCTGTATCTTCATTTTTGCTAGAATTATTTTCTGTTGGGCATTAAATTTCAAACAATTCAATGACTGAAGGTCAAATTGCTAGACTCTATACCCCTGCCCCACTGCTTACTAGCTATGTGTCCCTGGACAAATCATTTAACCTTCCTAAGCCTCAGTTTCCTCATCTGTAAAATGGGGATATTAATAGTACGTGCTCACAGATTTCTTAATAGACGTAAATGAGATAATGCTTGTAAACTCTCAGTACAGCACCTGGCATGTAGTAGGCACACTGTAAATATTAGTCATTGATAATAATGATTACACAATCAGCAATAGATGACCCTTGGTTTGGAGGAAATCTGGAACAAATAACTTTGCAATTAGGGAAAATTTTCTTATTTCATGAGTGCTAAAGTTTCTGAAATAAACGAGTGACTGAGTTTAAAATCTAGATCTTCATTTTATCTGACGAATGGCCTTGGGTAAGTCACTTACCCTTCTAAAGTCTCAATGTCCTCCTATGTAGAGTAGGAGTTATAACTTGCTGGCCTGCCTCCAATTCGCTTTGTCTAAGCACTCCTAAGAGTTCAAGTTCAAGAGGCAAGGACTTAGCATAGCCTGTTCACTACTGGGTTTCCAGCTCCAGAGGTGACATCTAGAACATATTAGAATCTAGACAAACAATGTTTGTTTGTTTTGTTTTTGAGTTGCAGTCTCACTCTGTCGCCCGGACTGGAGTGCAGTGGCCGCTCCCGGCCACCGCAGCCTCGACCTGCTGGGCTCCAGTGATCCTTCCGCTTCAGCCTTCCAAGTAGCTGGAACTACAGGCGCGCGCTACCACGCCTGGCTAATTTTTTTGAATTATTGTAGAGATGAGGTCTCGCCAAGTTGCCCAGGCGGGTCTCGAACCCGCGGGCTCAGGCAATCCATTCGGCCTCCCAAAGCACGGGATTACAGGCTGAGCCACCGAGCCCGGTTAGACAAACAATGTTAAAAGTGTAAGTATATAGCACCCTAGAGTAATAGGTGTTTGTGCGTGTAGGCAGTTTCTGGGCCATTTGGGAGACCCTGTGAAAAGTCTGCATATTAAAGTCAGCAAGTCGACACACCTAAAATGTGTAGTTCTGCTGAAAGCAGCATCTTTTTAGAACCATGCCTTACTCTGCTGATCTGTGATGAACTTTTAGGAACAACCTTGCCAGCCTTGGAGGAAGACAAGGCCAAACCTCAGTAGAAGTATCTCCCTGGTGCTCCAGCCAACTCCTGTGTTGTGCCCCTTCCACTGAGGGCCCTTCCTGTGCCCGAAGTCTTGGAGAAGTCTCTCTCCTCCCTCCTTTCCTCCCTCTGTGTTAAGGGGCCTGCAGAAAAGGCCCAGGAATGACAGACACTCCCACCACGTGTAAAACCCCCACCCCCTCCCAGGGAGTTCATGCTGTAAAGCTAATCCCTGATTTGTAGTGAGAAGTTTTATCTAGTCATTCACTGCCATTTATGAGTGACCACTTTAATCATTAACTTAGTCAATTATCCCAAGAACCCTCCAGAGGTAAATTTATATACATACACACACACACACACACACACACACACACACACACACACGCACACACACACACCCCGCTTTACCAATGGAGAAACCAATGCTCTCACACTTGGTTACTTTCACAGATCACACTTTTGGCAAAGACTTCAAAGCCAGCTCCTTCCTTGTCCACAGCACCTTCTGTGAGCCCAGCCGGGAGCCATCACAGGGGGCCTGAGGGAAAGGGACTGGGAGGCACCGCCCGGGCCTTTCCTTTGGCTGCTCTTGTTCGCGGTAAGGGGATATGTTTCCAAAAAGCTTTGGCAAATAATTTCGAGGGTTTGGCCAGCCTGAAATAACCCGTCTATTTAGAGGTTTCAAGACAAGGCAACAGAGGCTAAATAAGGTAAAGTGTCTTTCAGGAGTGGAGGCCCAGGAAGAGAATAGAATATTTAAAAACTCATGGCTTCTGCCATGTTTTCCTTTCCACGAGCCTCTTTTAAAGGTATATATCCATAGAAATTACCATTGTCTTCGCCTTAAAATATAGATATTCCAAAATCAGGCCACATAAAATACACACATACACAACACACACACATACATTCTACACACACACACATATATATATAAGTTCATGTGATATACATTGTGTATATCTTATTTGGTTTATGATAACACCCACTATACGACTTTGAAAAAAGTTAGGGGTTTTTTGGTTTTGTTTTGTTTTTTTAGAGATAGGGTCTTTCTCTGTTGCCCAGGCTGGAGTGCAGTGATGCAATCATGTCTTACTGCAACCTCAAACTCCTGGGCTCAGGGGATCCTCCTGCCTCAGTCCCTCAAGTAGCTGGGACCACATGTGTATAACATCAGGCCTAGTTAATTTTCTTTTTTCTTTTTTGGTAGAGATGGGGTCTTGCTGTATTGCCCAAGCTGGCCTAAAACTCCTGGCCTCAGGCAATTCCCCCCATCTTGGCCTCTCAAAGCCACTGGGTTCAGCCTTAAAGTTGGCTTATTACACATAATTTTGGGCAAATACAGAGTTTTTAGCCGAAACTTCGTGTCCAGGTGGTGGATATGGGGATTTAGAGCATATCCTATGGAATGCTGAATTGTTAGTAATAATAGTGACTGTGATTTACTTAGCACTTAATAGGTACCAGAAACTGGGCACGTTTCTTTCCATACTTTTTCACATTCATTCTTCACGACAATTTTATTTTCATTTTTCTGTTTTGTTGACGAAGAGGTACAGGTTCGGAGAGATTAAGCCTCTCATCCAACACCACACAGGCGTTCAGTGGCAGCCAGGTTTCGAGCTCAAGCTAAAGATTGAACATCCACAGGGGCAGGAAGTGCACCTATTGTGTTTGCCAGTGTGTTACCCAGTGCCCAGAATGGACCCAGTCATTGTAAGTGCTCAGCAAATACTGGAATGAAGAATGAATGACCAAATGCATGAACGCATGCATGCATGAATGAGTGCGGAAGTGAACGCATGGACAAACGCTCGAGCTCCTGTGTCCTCAGCCACCTGTCCAACCTCCTCCTCGTTTGCTTTGCTCCACCCTCTGCCAGCATCACGCTGTCTGTATATGAATGACATGGGCACTAGGATTGAGCACTCTGCATCTATCGTTTCTGTTTTTGTTTTTTGTTTTTTGTTTTTTGTTTTAGTTGGAGTCTCACTCTGTCTCCCAGACTGGAGTGCAGTGGCCGCTCCCGGGCCTTGACCTGCTGGGCTCCGGCGATCCTTCCGCCTCAGCCTTCCAAGTAGCTGGAACTACAGGCGCGTGCTACCACGCCCGGCTAATTTTTTGATTTATTGTAGAGATGAGGTCTCACCAAGTTGCCCAGGCGGGTCTCGAACCCGAGGGCTCAGGCAATCCACTCACCTCAGCCTCCCAAGGCGCGGGATTACAGGCTGAGCCACCGAGCCCGGCTCAAGATGAATTTTAATAAAGATTAAGTCTTGAACTTAAACTAAAACATTTAACTAGATTCCTAAATCCTGGTAATACAGATTAATAGGTAGTTAGAACTATTCCTTGAATACAAGCAACAAAAATGTTGACTACAAAACAACAAACAAATGACAACAAAAAATTTACTTAAAAATACTGAAAGTTGACAAGATAGTAAAGAGTTACCAAGCCAAAAATCAAACTGAAGGTGTAAGCTAACAGACCTAGGTGAAGTCCAGAAAAACTGTATCTTGAAAACATTTTCTATATCTGGTAAACTTAAGAAATTCCATCTAATAGCCTCTCAAAACACAGGGAATAGAAGACAAAGATGGGAAGTCTAGTGGGAATTCTCCTCACAAATCTGATATCTTAAAGGACACCTACTCAAAGTAAGAGTAATCCAGAAGTTCAGTCTTCCTCTCCCTAAAACATACCGGCAGGGATAGGCAAAGAACAGAAAGGTTCTGGAAAACAATAAGAGCAAAGAGGAATACCTCTGTGAACCATAACTATGATATACTCCTCAAGTAGGTATGTGGCCCAAAAATTCTTTAGCAGTCCAGAGTATCTCAAGCAATTAATTTAGTTAAAGCCGTGCTACTAACATATCCGAGATGTCTGGCAGAAGAAATATAATTCTTCCCTGAATGAAAGCCATGTATTCTATGCTTCAGAGAATTCTCCCAAATAATTTTCCAAGGAAAATGAGCTGCTTGCAATTAAAAATGACTAACTATTGTGTCTTTTCATAGACACAAGTTATCACACATAAGAAACAACAAGAACCACAAAAGTCTCTGTATAATAGGCTATCTGAAGGGAGGATTACCTGGTGAAACAGAATATAAAATTCTATACTTACGAATTTTAATAAAGATATTAAAATAGAAGGCAAGTTTAAAGATATCCAAGGGAAACACAAAATTAAAAAAAAAAAAATGCAGATTTTAAATACAGCAAAACAATTACCAAAGTGAAAAATATAATAATTGAAATTAAACTTAAAGAAGAGATTTAACAGAATATTGAATACAGCTGAAGGACTCAGTAAATTAGAAAACAAATTAGAAGAATTTATTCAGCATGCAACAAAAAAGAAGAAACAGATGGAAGGAGAGATACAGAAATTAAGGGGAATGAAAGAGTTAAAAAAAAAGGCTAAAATACATTTAGCCAGAGTTCCAGAAGAAAAGAGAAATAAATATCTGAATAGTTAGTGCCTGAGAATTTTCCAGATTAGATTTTCTAGAATCCATTAAAGAAGATATCAGTCCTCAGATGCGTGAAACACAATGAATCTCAAACAGGATATATAAAGCAAATCCACAGCTGGATACATCGTCTCGAAACAACAGAGTACAAAGTTAAAAGGATCTCAAATGTAAAAGATAAAGGACAGATAATCTACAAAGAAGCAACAGACACATCGATACTTAAATTCTCACCATCAGTAATGGAAGACCATCTTTAGAGAATGGTCTGTTCAATGTGTTGAAGAGAAAAATGTCAACCTTTAATTCTACATAGAGTAAAACTACCTTTAAAAGCTGAGGGAAAAAATTTCAGATCAAAATTCAACAAAAAGTTGGCTGCCAGTCGACTCTCACAAGAAAAAATGTACAAATGAACTTTCAACAGAAACAAATTAAAATCAGATAAAAGGTGTAAGGTGGAAGTAGAAATAAAGAAAAAAGAAGGCAGTAAATATATAGGTAATTCTAAACTAACATTAGCTAGACAAAAAAAAGTCCAATATAGTTTTTAAAAAGTAAAACAAAACAATAATAATAGCATGCAAGACAGGGAGATAGTTAATAAAGTTTCAAGTGTACTGAAGTCCATATAATGACTTGGAGAATACAAAAATTGTTATTAAAACTATACTTTGACAAAAATGTATATTGTAATTTCTAAAATAAAAAGAGATAGAGAATGCTTAACTTTCAAACAGCGGACTTTAATAGAGGGAGATAGAAAAATCCTAGAAATTACTCAAAGAAAGCCAAGAAGAATAAAACAGGAAAGCCAAATTCAAAAGCACAAATAAAACATTAGATATAAGCCTATGTAAATAGTTAATAGGAAACACAAATAAAACATAAAGACTAAAAATCTAGATTAAAAAATATTATTATATGTAGACATGACATATCTGAAAATATACAAGGAAAAAGTAAAAATATGAAAAATATACATACCAGGAACATTCTAACCAAAATAAACCTTGTATAATTCATATTGACATCAGACCAAAAAATTAAAAAGTATAAAGGGAAAAAAATTATAGCATTTCCAAAAATATAGGTAGTCAACTTCACATAGATAAAAAATTTGGCTTACATGGGGGGAAAAAATCATATCTGCATGTACCTAATAATGGCCTCAAATTTTATTTTTTTAAACAAACTATCAGATCTAGAAGAAACAGAAAAATCCACATTTAATAATGGGACACTTTTCATGTTATTTCTCTTAATAATTGATAGAACAAGGTGACAAAAGGAGAAAGAAAATTCAGTAAAGATACAAAAGATCTGAAGTACATGTTTATTAACAAATACTGCCTAATGGATAATATAGGTACAAAAAAGACACGCTTTTCAGTATATGAGGAATATTTTTTTTCAATACCATAGATTGAGCTAGAAAACAAGTCCCAACAAATTACAAAGCATTAAAATCACACAGACTATCTCTATAGTCAACTATCTATTTTAAAAACTGTAATATTAAACCTTCCAACAAAGAAATCTCCAAGCCCAAATGGTTTTACTGTGAAGCTCTGCCAAACATTTAAGGAAAAAATAATACCTGACCTTACACAAACTCCCCTAGAAAATAAAAAAGGACAGAACTTTTATATTTTGAGGCCAATATATCAAAATCTGGAATTCATTATAAGAAAGAAAAGTCAGAGATCAGTTTCTGTTATAAACAGAGTTCCAAAAATGCTAAATAAAATTTTGCAATTAACTTAAATGTGGCTTCTGGATGAGCACATTCTGAGTATAAAAATGATTTCATTATCTCTGCCTTTAAACATAATACCAAATTTGTTCTTGTTAAACTGTAATCAGTCAAGAAATAAAAGTTTATAATAAAATGCAATATAATAATAAGTTTAGTAAACTTTACTAAAATCATTAACCATAAATTAAAATTTAATACAGGAGATAGTACTTAATTCACTAACATTAATACTGGTATTTACCTGTTGCTGTCTTATTACGAAATTCTTCAAGTTTTGTTAAAGTTGCTGAAGTGAGCTGTGCTAGATGCACATCTCTTGGAGGTCTGAAGAATTCCACTATACTATTCACTGTCCTCTGTTAAAATAAACATCATTAACACAAACTCAAAGCAAACTGAATTACATAAAAACTTAGTAATTTAAAAAAATGCTTACTGCATCATATATAATTTCTAAAGGTTCGGCTTCTATGATACACCTTTGAGCAACAGTTTCATCTAATGGATTTGTCTCAAATGTAATTTGAAAGAGTGACACAGCTTCATCCAATGGAGACAGAAGGCGAGGCTTTTCTGAATTATCTGGTAAGCCAGTAACATGAAATGAACCTATTTTAGTTTCAAATCTGCATGAAAAACAATAGGATAAAAGTTAGGAATCCATAAAATTCTAAAGAATTTTCAAACTGAAAATAATAAAATGAAAATTAATGAAGGCAACATCACTTGGCATTTCCTGATTCCAGTTCATTCACATCAGAGAAAATATACAATGATTTCTCTGAATTGACCTAGAAAAATTTACAAAGAAGCCTACTTAAGTGTTGATTTCTATATTAAAAAAAGTTGTAAGGTAATTTTTGGTGTACTTACTGGTAACATCTAAAATTAAAATAACTAAATTCCTACAATGCTCAATGTAAAGCTGGGAAGTCTTTCACATTTAACACTATTTTATAGGTACTTCCTCTTCTTTTTTTTTTTTGGAGTCAGAATCTCACTCTGTTGCCCAGGGTGGAGTGCAGTGGCACGTTCACAGTCACTGCAGCCTTGACCTGATGGGCTCAGGCGATCCTTTCAACTCAGTCTTCCAAGTAGCTGGAACAACAGGTATACACCACCACACCTGGCTAATTTTTGAATTTATAGTAGAGACGAGGTCTTGCCAAGTTGCCCAGGCTGGTCTTGAACCCCTGGGCTCAGGCAATCCTCTCATCTCTGCCTCCCAAAGTGCTGGGATTTTAGGCGTGTGCCACTGTGCCCAGCCGCATTTCCTTTTCCAAGAATAAAGGGGAGGATTTTCTAAGAATAAAAGCATGGGGAGGATTTCTAGAATGGCTCTGTGAGGAACTCAGCAACCCTTTTCCCCACAGACCAGCCAGTGAAAATTATAAACTTTCTGGAAATTTCCACAACCTTGGGCTAGGCAAACCTCAGACATGATAGCAAAAGCATGAACAACAACAACAACAACAATAAAAGATAAAATTGAGCTGGACTCGGTGGCTCAGCCTATAATCCCTCGCTTGGGGAGGCTGAGGTGAGTGGATTTCTTGAGCCCACGGGTTCGAGACCCGCCTGGGCAACTTGGTGAGACCTCATCTCTACAATAAATAAAAAATTAGCTGGGTGTGATAGTGCATGCCTGTAGTTCCAGTTACTTGGAAGGCTGAGGCAGAAGGATCGCTGGAGCCCAGCAGGTTGAGGCTGCGGTGGCCAGGAGTCGCCACTGCACTCCAGTCTGTGCAAGAGTGAGACTCCAACTCAAAAAAAAAAAAAAGGATAAAATTGCACTTCATCAAAATTAAGAACTTTTGTGCATAAAAGGGCATTATCAACAAAGTAAATTACAAACTAAAGAATGAAGGAAAATATATGCAAATCATGTATCTGATGAGAGTCTAATATCCAGAATATATAAGAATTCTTATAACTCAGCAACAAAAGGAAAAATAACTCAATTTAAAAATGGACAGGGCCGGGCGTAGTGGCTCACACCTATAATCCCAGCACTTTAGGAAACCGAGGCAGGTGGACTGCTTGAGCCCAGAAGCTTGAGACCAGCCTGGGTAACATAGTGAAACCTTGTCTCTAGAAAAAAACTTTAAAAAGTTAGTTGGGCATGGTGGTGAATGCCTGTAGTCCCAGCTACTTGGGATGCTGAAGTGGAAGGGCTGCCGGAGCACAGGAGGTCGAGGCTGTCGTTATCATGCTACTGCACTCCAGCCTGGGTAAAAGACTGACCCCTCTCCATTAAAAAAGAAAATAAACCCAATTAACTTATACTAATGGCCAATATCCACATGAAGAAATGCTCAACGGCATTCATGAGTTATTAAAGAAATTTAAATAAAAAAGGAAGAAGTAAAATTATCTCTATTTGCAGATTATATGATCATGTATATAAAAAACTCTAAGGAATTAATCAACTACAAAACTCTAAGAAATCAATCAACTACAGCTTTACTGAAACAAGTTCACCAAGTTGCAGGGTACAGAAGCAACATTAAAAAATAACTGTATTTCTACACACTTGTAATAAACAATTCACAATGAAATTAAGCTGACAATTCCATTTATAATAGCATCGAAACTAAATCTAACAAAAGAGGGGTAAACCTTATACTCTGGAAACTACTATTTATATCTAAATAAATGGAAAGACATCCAACGTGCTGACAAACATTAGTTCTTCCATGTCATGTTTATAGATGTTAGTAAACTCAAAATTGATATAGAGATTCAATACAATCTTTATCAAATCTGAGCTTTTTTTTTGCAGAAATGGACAAGATAATCTTAAAACTTACATAGAAACTGAAGGAACTCAGAACAGCTAAAACAAAAAACAAAACTAGAAGAGTCATACTTCCTGATTTTAAGATTTACTACAAAGCTACAGAGTATTCAAGCCACTGTTGTACTGGCATAAGCTAGACATACAGACCAATGGGATTAGAATTAAGAGTCCAGAAGTAAATCCTTATATTTACAGCCAACTCATTTTGACCACTTGATAGGGGAAAGAATCGTTTTTTTTACAAATGGTCTGGGACAACTGAGTAATCTCATGCATAAGATTAAAGTTAGACCTCTACCTCATGCCATACACTAACATTAATTCAAAATAGATTATAAACCCAAATTTAAGTAAAAAATTCTTACAAGAATATATAGGACTGTATCCCCATGTCCTTGAATTAGGCAAAGACTTCTGAGGTAAGGCAAAAAGAACATGTAACAAAAGTAAATATAAATATAAATAAATTTGACTTACTCAGAATTAAAAACATTTATGCTTCAAAGGATACCATAAAGAAAAAGGGAAAAAAAAACTGAGTGGGAGAAAATAACTGAAAGTCTTTTTGTCTAGTAAGAGACTTGAATCAACAATATATGAAGAACTCTTAAACTCAATAATAAAAAGATAATCCAATAAAAAATAGAAAGAAATTCAATAGACATTTTCCAAAGAAGATACACACATGAAATGACCAATAAGCACAGGAAAAGATAGGCAGTATCATTAGCCATCAGGGAAATGTAAATCAAAATGAGATACCACTTTATACTTTCTAGAATGGCTATAATCAAAAGAACAGATAATAATATGTGTTGATGAGGATATGAAGAAACTGAAATCTTATACACTGTTGGTAGGAATATAAAATGGTGCAGATGCTTTGGGAAACAGTCCAGAAGTCCCTCAAAAGGTTAAAATAAAGTTACCAGAAGGCAGTAATTCTACCCCAGGTATAGATCTAAGAAATTTAAAACCTAGGTCCAGGCCGGGCTCTGTGGCTAAGCCTGTAATCCCACGCTTTGGGAGGCCGAGGTAAGTGGATTGCCTGAGCCCACGGGTTTGAGACCTGCCTGGGCAACTTGGCGAGACCTCACCTCTACAATAAATCAAAAACTTAGCCGGGCCTGGTAGCGCACGCCTGTAGTTCCAGCTACTTGGAAGGCTGAGGCGGAAGGATCGCCGGAGCCCAGCAGGTCGAGGCTGCGGTGGCCGGGAGTGGCCACT
>CAUYQG010092862.1:0-17500 GCA_963574415.1 Tarsius wallacei
AGATATTGAAGTCCTAAGCCCTAGTGCCTTAAAATGTAGCCTTCAGCCAGGCTCGGTGGCTCAGCCTGTAATGCCTCACTTGGGGAGGCTGAGGTGAGTGGATTGCCTGAGCCCGTAGGTTCGAGACCCGCCTGGGCAACTTGGCAAGACCTCATCTCTACAATAAATAAAAAAAAATTAGCTGGGCGTGGTAGCACACGCCTGTAGTTCCAGCTACTTGGAAGGCTGAGGCGGAAGGATCGCCTGAGCCCAGCAGGTCAAGATTGCGGTGGCCGGGAGCGGCCGCTGCACTCCAGTCTGGGCGACAGAGTGAGACTCCAACTCAAAAAAACAAAAACAAAAACAAAATGTAGCCTTCCTTGGTAATAGGGTCATAGCAGACGTAATGTGTTAAGATAAGGTGATCAGTGTGGGCTCTAATCTGATATGACTGTGTCCTTATGCAAATGAAAAGTGTGGACATAGGGACACACACCTATGGGGAATGCCATGTGAAGGGACAGAAGAACACACAGAGGGAAGACCATGTAAAGACACAGGGAGACCATCTATGAGCCCAGGATTACTTGAAACTACCAGAAACTACTTCCTCTGGAGGGAACAAAGCCTGGCTAACACCTTGATTTTGGAATCCAAGCTGCCAAAATAATGAGACATAAACTTCTGTTGCCTTAAGCCACACTGTGACACTTCGTTGTAGTAGTCCTAGGAAACTAATGTACCATGCTAGGTCAGTCCATCACTCATGTAGACAAACCTTAGAGCTTGTCAAATGCAAAATTATTGAATTATCTAATATCTTAAATTAGAACTCTGAACTCTCTGAATATAATTTACTATGATTTAAGCATTATTCCTTGACTCTTCTCTCTAAAAATTTTTTGACCAGACTTGACCTCTCTTTACATTTACCCATTTATTTCCTTCTTGTGTTCTTTTCTGTCCTCTACTGTCAATCCTCTTCAGTCTTTCATTTTAACTATGCTCTTTCTGATAATTTTAACATCTGTCTCTTGTTTTTTTCTCTCTCTGACAAACCCCAATTCTAAAATAGTTTCACTTTTTTGAATAGAGTGAAGAGAAAACTATCCTAAGCCTGTATAATTTGTATTTACAGTACTTTATTTTAGATAAAATGTATGCAAAGTGAAATTCACAAATTCTATGCATTTAATTTACTTAGATTTGACAAGTAGATTAACCCATGTAGTATACATTGTTATGAAAACATCATATATTCAAATACTTCAAGATTTTTCTTATGACATTGCTCTTTTAACAACCTACTCATACTCTGAGAAAACAAGGTATTGTTTTGTGTGTATTTTTTTTCACAGAGAAAGATGAAAGTATGTACATCAGTAGCTCAGTCATTTTTATGCTGAGTGGTATAACATCACATGTATGTGAAATAGTTTGAGCATATATATGAAATAGTTTGATTCACACTTGTGTCTGGATCTGCCTTTGATAAGCAAAATTTTCATGAACTTTCTGTGTATATGAGTCCTTGTGTAGACATATGTTTCCCTAACTGGTGAATAAATAACTAGGTGCAGAATCCCTAAGTTGTAGGACAAATATATTTTTAGCTTTGCAAGAAAGTTTCATACCTTTTCAAAAAGAGATATATCATATTACATCACCTCTAGAAATAGATAAGAATTACAGTTACTTCACTTTCTTACAAATACTTAGTGTTTTTTGTATTTATAACTTGGATATATTTATGAGTATACGGTGGTATCTCATTGTGAGTCTCATTAATAAATCTGAATATTGTCTTCAATAACAACAGAGCCCTAAACTCTGACTGAAAAATAGTGTCTTTTTTTTTTTTTTTTTGAGTTGGAGTCTCACTCTGTTGCCCAGACTGGAGTGCAGTGGCCGCTCCCGGCCACCCCAGCCTTGACCTGCTGGGCTCAGGCGATCCTTCTGCCTCAGCCTTCCAAGAAGCCAGAACTACAGCATGTGGTACCACATCCGCCTAATTTTTGATTTATTGTAGAGATGAGGTCTCGCCAAGTTGCCCAGGTGGGTCTTGAACCCACAGGCTCAGGCAATCCATTCACCTCAGCCTCCCAAAGTGCAGGATTACAGGCTGAGCCACCGAGCCCGGCTACAGTGTCTCTTAACAAAATGTCACAGTAGATCTTGACATTGAACACTTCTCACAATTTTCATCTTACAGAAACTGGGTCTGAAGAATTGAAAGAGATGGACATGCAGGAGTCTAACAATTCATTTGCACATAAATTTTTTTCACATTTACTGTTACAGTTGAAAATGTGTTCTTCCCATCTAAGATAACTCTTAGACCACATGATATTTCTTGGTAGCTCCTTCAATGATAAACTCTATTAAATTATGTGCATAAAATATAAATACCATAGGTAGTAAAATATCTATGTATATATATTCATTTATTCTTTTAAGTAGAAATATCTTCTTATAAACAAACAGTTGTCACTATTAAAAAATGGCAAATAAGCCGGGCTCAGTGGCTCAGCCTGTAATCCCGCGCCTTTGGGAGGCTGAGGTGAGCGGATTGCCTGAGCCCATGGGTTCGAGACCCGCCTGGGCAGGCGAGACCTCATCTCTACAATAAATCAAAAATTAGCTGGGCGTGGTAGCGCGCGCCTGTAGTTCCAGCTACTTGGAAGGCTAAGGCGGAAGGATTGCCAGAGCCCAGCAGGTTGAGGCTGCGGTGGCCGGGAGCAGCCACTGCACTCCAGTCTGGGCGACAGAGTGAGACTCCAACTCAAAGAAAAACAAAAAAAAATGGCAAATAAGGATGACATGAATAAAATCATTGAGGCAGTGTGTGTGTGTGTGTGTGTGTGTGTGTGTGTGTGTGTGTGTTTGTGTAAAAATTTCAGACCATTCTTGACCAGGTAACTGAAGAAAATTACCTTATACTATATACATAAAAAGATGTGTTAGTTGTTGCACAATTGAGATATACTTTCACTAATTGCTCTGCCACTGTTTTAGGGTGTGTTAAGCAGGTAAGATCACTAATGCCTATAATTCCTTTCTTAAATTCTTTACATAAGGAGATAGTTTTAAATTTTCTTATAGATATGCATTATATAACATCAAGTGAACTGAACTTCATATTTATTCTCTTACATTTAACACCTTATTTAGCTTGCTTTAAATTTTTATGACAAAAGGTAAAACAATTTTTTTGGCTATGGAAAAAGTGGCCTGTTTTCTCTGACCTCTATATATCTCAGGGCCACTACCGAACTCTTGAGTTCATATAAGAATTTCAGTTCATATGACAGATAGATGTTGCTCCTTTTCTCTACTGTCCTAATATAGTATTTAAATGAGCGAGCTTAAGATCTATACTAGCTGCTTGGATATTTTATGCCTGTTTTTTGATTGTGTGGTTGCTTGTCTCTCTCTCTCTCTCCCTCTCTCTCTCTCACTCTCATTCTCACTCTCTCTCATCTCTCCAACTGCCATTACTTCCCAGAAGACATCATTGTTTCTGGGAAACTAAATTCCAACATTAGTAGTGACTCTTCTGAAAGGCTAACAGAAAAAACTGAGTTATGGGAATACAGATGGTCCTTGATTATGAAGGTTCAACTTACAATTTCTTGACTTTATGAAGGATTAGTTAGGGTATTAAATGCATTTTCTATAGGATTCCCTTGGTAATATAGCCTTGGTGTGGTGAATGGGTAAACGACATGAACAGACATCTTTCAAAAGAAGATATACAAACAATCAACAAACATATGAAAAAATGCTCAACATCATGCATGATCAGGGAAATGCAAATTAAAACCATAATGAGTTACCACCTTACACCAGTCAGAATGGCCGTTATTAAAACAAAATGGATGCTAGCATGGAGGCAGAGAAAAGGAAGTGCCTATACACTGTTGATGGGAGTGTAAATTAGTACAACTCCTATTGAAAGTGGTTTGGAGATTTCTCAAAGAACTAAAAGCAGATCTACCTTTGGTCCAGCAATCCCTCTACTAGGTATCTACCCTAAGGAACAGATGTCATTATATTAAAAGACATTTGCACCTGAATGTTTATTGCAGCACAATACAAAACTGCAAAGATTTGGAATCAACCTAAATGCCCACTTACTGATCAGTGGATAATGAAAATGCAGTATATATGTACCATGGAACACCACACAGCCATAAAGAAAAATGAATTCATGACCTTGCAGCAACATGGATGTAACTGGAGATCATCATCCTAAGTAAACTGACTCAGAAACACAAAAACAAACACTACATGTTCTCACTCATAGATGAGAGCTAAATAGACACTGGGGACACCAATAAGGGGGAAGAGAGGAGGTAGGTTAGGGTTCAGAAACTACCTATGAGCACAGTGTTCACTATCTGGGGAATGTGTCACCTGAGAACCAATCCCTACCACTACACAATATGTCCATGTAGCAAACATGCATGTGTACTACCTGAATATATTTTTTAAAAGTTACACTGACATGAAAAACTAAATAAATACATACATTTTCTACTTATGAAGTTTTTGACTTATGATAGGCTGATTAGGTCTTAACCGCTTTGTAAGTCAAGGAGCATCTGTACAACTTTCCTTGTGGACAGTTTTATTACAAATAGTTGGAGATTCATAAATATAAACTATTATAATTTATACTATTATAATTTGGAAATAGATTCCATTGGATACATTTGGGAGATTTGTATTCCATTGGGTAAATTGGGAGACACTTTTATTAACTTTTATACTATTAGAGGGCTTTTATTTGAGGAAGAAATGAGCTCTACAAAAAGTTGACATTCCACCTGCTCTGCCCTGCTTAACTGTACCTTGGGGAGTAAAATACTGTCTCAATCTGTACAGTTAACATAAGAAAGTTAATTGAGTTACCTTTGTAGGTGTTGATGTATTTATCAATGACTGTAAAAACAAGTCTGCATGAAGACAAATACAATAATCTCTTTTCCCTGGACCTGAGAGGGAAACTTTGGTGTATTTTTATCTCTTTAACAAATAACTTCTATAGTAGATTAACTTCATCATTGATGCCAAGAAAGGGTCTTGAGAAAAAAAAAAAGAAGCCTGACACTGATATGCAGATAGATGATGAAATACTATTTTTGTTCCGTTTCCTCATTATATTTTCACTTTCTCTCACTAAATAGTATCACTAAATTTATTCAATAATTCAGTAACTGTCAGACTGAAAATAACATCAGCAATAAAATCATTTCCTGTCAACTTCAAAAAAATTTTAGGCTTATAATAATTAGAATTTTAAAAGTAGCATTCAAAAATTTTTGAGTTTTTTGAGAAATACTTTACTTCATTAAATTGGATGTGGGTAGAGAAGGAAAAAAGCTAGTTTGTGTCATTCTCTCAAAAGAGTGCAGTGCCTCCTGAATCTAAAATAAATAAATATATATGCTAAAAATTAATAAGGTCAGTCAAATTAAACATCAAGTTGAGGGAATTAGATTTTATATTTAGCATGCTTTCTAAATACGAGTAATTACTATTAAATGACTAATTCAATATGAAGCATATATAAAATATGAGAATTCTCCATTAAAAGTACAAAGTGTTTATAAAGCACTTACCAAGAATATTATCCAAATTTAAATATGTTTTTGTATAATTTCCATTGTTGTAAATGTATAGATGCTTATATCACTTTGTGAAGAATATTGTAGCATACCCTTGGAGAAATTAACTAAGCATTATCTAAAGTTCTGGATATATGCCTTCTTATATTAACATTTCATATTATATTAAACAGAAAAAAATGATAATACCAATATAAATTTTAAAACTCACTTTTAGCCGGACTCAGTGGCTCAGCCTGTAATCCCAGCGCTTTGGGAGGCTGAGGTGAGTGGATTGCCTGAGCCCGCGGGTTCAAGACCTGCCTGGGCAACTTGGCGAGACCTCATCTCTACAACAAATCAAAAAATTAGCCGGGTGTGGTAGCGCGTGCCTGTAGTTCCAGCTACTTGGAAGGCTGAGGCGGAAGGATCGCCAGAGCCCAGCAGGTTGAGGCTGTGGTGGCCGGGGGCGGCCACTGCACTCCAGTCTGGGCGACAGAGTGAGACTCCAACTCAAAAAATAAATAAATAAATAAATAAATAAATAAATAAATAAGTAAAAATAAATAAATAAAATAAAACTCACTTTTTCATATGTTAGCATCTGTGAAATTGAGGTATTCATGATTGAAAAAATACCACAATTTCATTGACTGTTTTAAAAATATTGTATCAACATACTGCAAAAAATAATGATACTTCTTGGAATCAATGTCATTCTTAGTTTCAGTTAAATGGTATGGATGGCCAGGCTCGGTGGCTCAGCCTGTAATCCCATCATTTTTGGAGGCCGAGGCAAGTGGATTGCCTGTGCCTGTAGGTTTGAGACTAGACTGGGCACCTTGGCGAGCCCTCCTCTTTACAATAAATAAGAAAAATTAGCCGGGTGTGGCAGCACAGGCCTGTGGTTCCAGCTACTTGGAAGACTGAAGAAGAAGGAGCGCCAGAGCCCAGCAGTTCAATGCTGGGGTGGTCAAAAAAATTAGATTGTTAAAAGTGACATATTTTATAGCTTAATTCTTTTATCTTAAAAGATTTAAAATATATAATTTAAATATATATTGAGAGATTCTTCATATTTTATGTTCTATAGAGCAATTACTATAATGCAGACAAAAAACAGCCATCATATATTTGTGAGCAGAAAAATAGTTAATTGGATTATGTAAGTTGGAAAATTTGAATCATGTTGTACAGTACTTGCTTAAAAACTTTATTGAAAAAATCGACAGTGTCTGAAAATGGCTTAAAATTTATTCAAAAGAAATATAAGTGATTTTCCAGCACTATTTCAAGCTAGCTTCTATGATTCCCAAAATAGTGGACATTATAATATTATTTATTGATAAGATTATAACTAAATAAATACATGAATTGTTATGTGGCTCTTACGTACATAAAATGAAAATAGCTTTTTAAAGTGATAATTTTCTTATCAATTACTTTTGATAGTATCATATATTAAATAGACCCACATTTTTATCTACTTAAAGTGTAAATACGCATATTTTATAGGTATATTAAAGAAAGTTTTAGGGAAACTTACAGATATGAAAGAACATTTTGTTACTAAAAGTTAATTATAATTTTAAAAAGACTATTTGGAATGAATTCACTCATAAAAAAATACAAAACTTCATAGTAACTGTTTTTGTTGGAATGTATCTGCAAAAAGTATAGAAAAAACATCTAATTTTTAACATATTTTAGGTCATAATACGAATTTTTAGGTGTTAAATGAACAAATAGTGAATCAAGTGTTGAAAATTTTTTGGCAGAGTTTTCTGATAAAACTAGTACATTGAAGATTAAACTTTCATAGTCTGGTCATAAAATAATTTCACCCAAATGTTTGTGGACCTAATTAATTTCCCAAGGATCTCTCTTATTCATTCTAATGCTAGCTGATTTTTTGAAGGATTTATCATACCATTATTTCATTTATTTTCTCTTTGTCAGCACCTTAATAATTAGGTGTTCAATGGTCAATGACTTTGTACATGATTTGGGCATTGGTCTAACATTATTTGATTCCTCTAAAATGCAATCATTTAACTTTGGGGAACTCTGCATCTTCTAACCTCTTCACTATTATATGTCCCAGAAGTTCAGACTGGTTTAACATGTCATGATTTCTTAGAGAAGTAGTAATATAACTGAGGCATAATTGTATATAAACAAGTGATACTTAAATTGAAATAATATGCATATGTTAGTTTCCCATGCTTACCATAACCAACTGCCACAGATTTCTATGACTTAAACAGTAGCTATTTATTTTTTCACAGTTCTGGGACTATAAGTTCAAGGTGTCAGCAGGTTTGGTTTCTTCAGAGGCCACCTTCTTTCTCCATCTTCACATGGTCTTCCCTCTGTGCATGTGCACCCCTCATGTCTTTTTGTCTTCTTGTAAGAAGTTAGTCATATCAAACTGTGGCCTCACCTTAAACACCTTATGTGAACTTAATAACCTTTTTAAAGAACTTACCTTCAAAAACAGTTGCATTTTGAGTTATTAGGGGGCTAGGGTTTCAACATATGAGTTTTGAGGGGAACACACTCCAATCTATAGCAATACAGAGAAAAATACAAATATGATAGACCAAAATCCAGTGTTTGAAACTCAAAGTTTGAACAGCATTTTAGATGAATGATTAAACTCACCTCTGTGAAATATTTTTATCTTCCTTATGCCTTCTCTAAAATTATTTTTTTCTGGCTTTTATTCTGCCACAGTAGTCATTTTCCCCCCAATCTTTTATTCTTATTTTTACTCTTCTACCCTCTCTCTAAATATTGTAGCTTGAGTGTGGCACTGCACTCCAGTCTGGACAAAGGAGAGAGACTCCAATTCAAAAAAAAAAAAAAAAAAAAGAAGTATAAGTGTAACCACCAACTTTGATTTTGATTATATTTCTCAGTATTATTTTGGCTATTTGGATTTTATTTTTTATTTCCTTGTGGTTCCATATTTACTTTAGTTTTTCCTTCCTATTTATGTGAAGAATGCCATTAGAATTTTGATAGGGATTGTGGTAAATCTGTATATTGGTTTGGATAGTCTGGGTATTTTAACAATATTAATTCTACCCATATGAGAACATGGAATATAGTTCCATTTATTTGTATCTTTTTTCATTTCTTTCATCAATGTTTTACAGGTTTCAGCATACATATCTTTTACCTCATAGTCCAGAAGACAATAGGATGACACATTCAAAGTGCTGAAAGAAAAACAAATACCCAGCGAATCTGTTTTTTAGAAATAATGGAAGTAAAATTTTCCTAGATAAGCAAAAGCTGGAGGAATTCAACACAACTAGATTGATCTTACAAGAAATGCTTAAGGGAGTGCTTCAACTAGAAGTGAAAGGACCATAATTACTTTCAGGCAAACATATGGAAGTATAAACTCATTAAGAGAGGGGAATTCATAATCAAATTCAGAATACACCATTTACTGTAATGACAGTTTGTACATATTTCTTTTTTCTTTTCTTTTTTTTTGAGTTGCAATCTCACTCTGTCACACAAGCTGGAGTGTAGTGGCACGCTCATGGCCACTGCAGCCTCGACCTACTGGTGATCCTTCTGCCTCAGCCTTCCAAGTAGCTGGAACCAAATGCATGCACCTTTATGCCTGGCTAATTTTTTTTATATATTGTAGAGACAAGGTCTCACTATGTTGTTCAGGCTGGTCTCCAATCCCTGAGTTCAGGCAACCCTCTCATTGCAGGTATGAGCTAGCGCACCTGCTGGTTTGTACGTATTTCAAATCCTTAGCGTAAAAGTTAAAAGTCAAAGTGGTCAAAAAATGAATACAAGTAGAACTAGTTATTAAGGAATGCACAGTATAAAAATTTAAATGTGGAGGGAGTTTAAAAGTCTAGAATATGTGTATGTAACCAAAGTTAAATTGTTATCAGTTTACTATAATCTACTATAATCATACTATTATTTTTCTAAGCCCCATGTGAAACACAAAGCAACAACAATAACAACAAATTCAGCAGATTCACTAAAGGTAAAGAGAAAGGAATCAAATCTTACCATATGACAGAAAGTCACCAAACCACGAAGGTGAATAAAAAGAGAGAAAGAAACAAAGAATCTACAAACCAAAAAAAAAGAACAATGAACAAATGGTGGGATTAAGTCTTTACCTATCAGTAATAAACTTTAATGTAAATAGACTAAACTCTTTAATCAAAAGACATAGAGTGATTGAATGGATTTTTTTTTTTTTTTTTTTTTTTGAATCGGAGTCTCACTCTGTTGTCCAGGCTTGATTGCAGTAGTGCGGTCACCTCACCCTCCACCGGCTGGCTGAGGCGATTCTTCCATCTCAGCTTTCCAAGTAGCTGAAACTACCGATGTACACTACCATGCCCAGCTTATTTTTTGATTTATTGTAGAGATGAGGTCTTGCCAAGTTGCCCACGCTGGTCACGAGACCCCAGGCTCAGATAGTCATCTCGCCTTGGCCTCCCAAAGTGCTGGGATTGCAGACTGAGCCACTGAGGCAGGATCCAAATATAGCCTAACTAATGAGACCCATTTTAGCTTTAAAGACACACTTAGGAATCTTTTTTTTTTCTTTTTCTTCCTTTTTTCTTTCTTTCTTTAGGTTTTAGAATTATAGCCTTCACCTAGACATCTTCAGCTAAAACCTGATTAATTAATTTGTATTCAACTGTACTTTTTAATTTGGTTTCCTACTTCTATCAAAATCTTATTAAAAATGTTATTATTTAGAAACATTACTAAGTAAAATATCTCATAAAATTATAAAATCATTATTATATGTTAATTCATTAAAAATCCATTATAATTTGATACTAGACTATATAACCTACCTTTCTACTTTTATTTAATCTCCTATTCTCTCAATCCATATTCCAACTATATCAAAATATGCCATTTAATTCCATGCCTACTTGTGATTGCAAAAGCTGTTTTCTCTGGTTAGAATTCCTTAAATTTAACACAATTGTTATATTTGTCTATCCTACTTTTTATTCAAGTGCCAGTTCATATATTATTAGCTGTAACTATAGAAGCATTATATTAGACAAGAATAAATAATATGCTGCCCCAAAAAGTAAACTATATGATCATTGGGGCAAAAGTCCCTTGGAGTCACTCATCTAATAAAATGCATTTTTTGTTTTCTATGATATTATAGTTAAAGTATTACCAATCTTTTTTTCTTTCCTAAGCCTCCGCTGCCTTCAAGTTAGTTAATTTAGTATAGTCACTTTTCTTTTTTTACTAGATCACAACATGTAGCTCAATTGGAAGCTTTTATAATGCTTTAAGAAAAACAGAATGGTAGGTAAAATTTGCTTTGTGCAAACATGAAGAAGACTCCAAAAAAAAAAAAAACAGGAATTTATAAAAAATTGTGTATTTATTCTTTTTTTTTTGAGTTGGAGTTTCACTCTTGTTGCCCAGGCTGGAGCGGAGTAGCATGCTGCTCATGGCCACTGCAGCCTCTACTTGCTGGGTTTAGGTGATCCTTCCTCCTCAGTCTTCCAAGTAGCTGGAATTACAGATGTATGCCACCATGCCTGGCTGATTTTTGTGATTTATTGTAGAGATGAGGTCTCACCAAGTTGGCTATGGTATTTAATCTTATGTTCAAACCTCAGTCATCTTCAAAGTACTCTCTGTTTAATGCAATACATCTATCAAGATTTTTTTTCACTGCTCAAAACAGTTTTTGAACTCAATTTTGATGTCTTTTAGCACTTCTGCATTTTTTTTTCACCTTTTCCACATCAGTAAAATGTTTCCCTTTGCAGATTTTTTTTCATCTGGGGAAACAAAGAAAAAGTTACTCAGGGCAAGATTGGGTGAACAGGGAGGATGGGGCATGGAGGTCATGCTGTGTTTTTAATCAGAAACTACTGAACACTCAGTGTGGTGTGGGCAGGTGCACGCATGAATCACCCATCATCAAATGAGCAACCCTATGGAAAGAAACTAAAAAAAAAAAAAAAAATTCATTGACGTTGACGGCAGCCTCACACAACAGTGATAGCAGGTACACTGATGTTGATGGGCTCCTAGAACACTTACCTTGCAAGGGAAGCCTGCACTACAAGGGATCTGCCCTCTAAAATATAATTTTGGATTTTTGGGGGGTCCCCTCACATGGGGGGTGCCGAATTTTCTATCCTCTCTCTCCAGTCATAGAGTTAATATAGGGCCTACAGGACTCTGTACTTTAAAGAATTTCCAGTGTCTTTTCTTCTATGTTGATGAAAATAAAAGACTGAACTGAACATTTATTTTCAATGTAGATTTCCTTGAGAAAAGACCCTATCTTCAACATTTATTTAACAGTTGTCATTTCCTCACATTTTGATAAAAACCACTCATTCTGCATTAGTGGCAAGCCCCCAAATAATCAGCAAATGTATCATATCATGGCGTCCTTGAGCTTCTAATTGACTGTCAGTTTCTTGATTCCATCATTCTGAATGCTACATTTGGTGACAGCGTTCAGAAAACACTCGGTTTTAATGATGTTCTTTAGAGACCATCTGAAGTGATGGAAATCATTTTATGTCTTTTTTTTTTCTCAGTTTGTCATCTCTTTGGAGGATAAAGTCATCACTGTACCTTATCCAAAAAAAACCATGTGGTGATAAAAGACATGCCAAAAACTTTAGGGATTATAGTTTATTTCCACAGCTAATTATAGTTTGCTACGAACCATAAATATTTTCAAACACTTCTGAAATTATAGATGGTAGTAGCTACTCTAATAAAAATCAATAAATCTAATTGTATATTTGGCATTATTTTTAAAATTGAATAAAAAGCTTTGTTGAAAAATTTTTTGCATTTGTCACTGTCATTATGAAACATTTTTTTCTCACAAGAAAAATTGGAAAAATTCTTACTTAGAATTGACATTCTTTTTCTAATTTACATTACAATTTGACATGTCAAATATCTATTTTCTAACCTTTAAACTTTATATAAAAACACTTTCAAATTTTTAATGTAGCAAACACTTCAGTAATTTTCATGCTACTGCTTTAATATTGTCAGCATTTAATTTATGTCCTAAATAAAATATTTATTAATATAAATATCCTTGGATCCAACACACAGGCAATAATTTTCTTGTTTAGATATATCCCATTATCATCCACCATCATGTAATTAAAAATATTTTCTTACCTCGATACAGTCAAATAGTATTTGCTTAAGAATATCTTCATTTATTAAACTTTTTCATATACATTCTGACTTAATCTTCCACGAGTTATGTTTGCGTCCTAAGTTACTATTTTTTACCTTATCTACAAATGTTCAAACATGTTTAACTTAACAACAGCCTATAATCAGTTATGCAGAGTTAGGTGGTTTACAACTAAAATGACTTTTTTCTCTACAAAATTATCTTGAATGCTATCTATTTATATAATATTACAAATTATATTGGTTTGACCCAAATTTGTGCATGTGTGTATGTGTGTGTAACATCTATATATCTATTTATCTATCTATCAATCAAACTGTAGCAGAAGGGCAGCTACATTAAGTCTAGCACAATGTTTTGCATAAAGTACATATATTAAAATTTGGGGGATAAATAATTAATATATATCCTGTGGCAAATTACAAATATACAAATAATGGAGATGTCATTATTGTGTAATTATTACCAGAAATTTTACTAATATAAATGTGACTAAAAACATTTTATATAATTCAATATTTATCTTTTTTCTGAAATAGTACAAGAAATATTTTTAAAGATAAGTTTCAAAAAAGTTTCAAAAAAGTGGAAACAGTAAAAGATTAAAAATATACAAATCTGCTGTTTAAACAAGAGACCTAAGGAGAATAACAATTCCCTTGAGAGAGAAATATACTTGCTTTTATATAGGTGATATTAGTCAAGGTTATTCAAAGAAACAGAACCAATAGGAGGTATGTGTGTGTGTGTGTGTGTGTGTGTGTGTGTGTGTGTGTGCGCGCGTGTGTGTGTGTGTATGAAAGAGAGAGAGAGAGACAGAGAGAGAAAGAAAGAGAGAAAAAGAGAGAGAGACATTTATTATGAGGCATCGACTCGTGATTATGTAAGCTGAGAAGTCCCATTATCTGCCATTTGAAAGCTGGTGATTGAGAAAAGCTGATGATGTCATTCAGTCTGGGTTCAGAAGCCTAAAAACCAGGAGAGCCAATAATTGTAAATCTCAGTTCAAGAGTATGAGAAGAGATAAGATGTCTTAGCTCAAGCAAGAAGCAGAATAAAAAAATAAAATGTCTCCTTCCTCCACCTTTTTGTTCTCTTCAGGTCTTCAACAGATTAGAATGTGCCCAATCACACTGGGAAGGGCAGTGTACTTTACTGAATCCACTGATTCAAATAATAATCTCATATGGAAACACCTTCATAGACACAACCAGAAATGGTGTTTAATCTGGGCATCTGTGGCCAACTCAAATTGATAAATGAAGTTAACCATCACAATAGGTAAATCAAATCTTCAGAGATTTGGAACATTGTCTTGTAAATTTATTGCTGTGCTAGCTATTCAGTGATTCCTGAATAGATTTGGGGTAATGGTCTCTGAACATTTTAAACCTTAGATGATTCTTACAAGTATAATCTGTAGACCCACTCACAGGAGAAATTTAGGTCAACACCATCACTAGCTTTTATTTGCTTGTTTGTTTTTATTCATATTTATTCATTTGGATGGGAAAGTAAAATACCCTAAAAGTAAAGGAGTAAAGCAATTTAGGAGTTAGGTAATTTTATGTAATGAAGTCAAGAATTTGGAAATTGACTTTTCCTTTCTTTTCTTTTTTTGAGCTGGAGTCTCACTCTGATGCCCAGGCTGGAGTGCAGTGGCACACTCACAGTCACCCCAGCATTGACCTGCTGGGCTCCGACGATCCTTCTGCTTCAGTATTCCAAATAGCTGGAACTACAGGTGCATGCTACCATGCCTGGCTAATTTTTTTAAATTTATTGTAGAGGTGAGGTCTCACCAAATTGCCCAAGGCTGGTCTCAAACCCCTGCACTCAGGCAGTCCTCTAGCCTCGGCCTCCCAAAATGCTGGGATTACAGGCTTGAGTCACCATGCCCAGCAGAAATTGTCTTTTCAAAACCACATGGAGGGGAAAAAAAACCAAAAAACTACTGGGAATTTGGAGCTATCCCAGGAAATGGTAGAAAGTTTGGGTTTTGAAGAGAATGATGAAAGGTAAGAAATACAAATTGGAAAGTATCACTATCATGCAATATACCTATGTAAAAAACCTGCACATGTATCCCTGAATCTAAAATAAAAAAAGATGTAAGAGGAACTTGGTGAAATACTGATGGCAGTACAGTTGACCCTTGAACAACCTGAATTTGAACTGCATGTGTCCACTTATATAAAAATTTTCAAATAAATATATGGTATATCTTTTTAGATCTTTGCAAAAACTTGATAAAAAATTGCCAGTGAACTGGAAATATCAAAATAATGAAGAAAAAATTAAACATGTCATGAATAGACAAAATATATATTGATACTATTATATTTGATCATTTACAAGCATAATATATAAACAAATCTATTATAAAAAGTTAAAATTAATCTAAACTTTGCATATACACAGACCTTACATCATGGCATTTGCAACTAAAAGAAATGTAAACAAACATAAATGTGCAGTATTAAATCATAAGTGCATAAAATTCACTGTAGTACCTACTGTACTAGTGTAATGATTTTGTAGTCACCTCCTGTTGCTATTGCAGTGAACGCAAGTATCGTGAGTACCTGCTTAAAATGCCCTATGATGCTAATTATCTCTGTGTGAGCCTGAATGTGGCAGTATAAAGTGTTCCTATGCAGTTCTACTATGCTTTTCATTGTGTTTAGTGCAACATCATAAACCGTGAATGACACCACGAAACCTAAACAAAGTGCCACTAGTGGTGCTGGAAGTGCTCCCAAGAAGCAGAGAAAAATCATGACATCACAAGACAAAGGTGACTTGCTTGATATGTGTAGTAGATTGAAGTCTGCAACTGCAGCTGCCCAACCTTCCAGATGATTCATCTGGCAAACAGATGACATAAACTTATGGTATTGATAAATACAATACAATATTATAAATGTATTTTTCCTTCCTTATGGTTTTCTTTATAACATTTTTATTTCTAGAGCTTACTTTATTATAAGAATATAGTACATAATACATATAACATATATGCTAATTTACTGTTTATGTTAATGGTAAGGCTTCTGGCTAACAGAAGGCTGTTAGTAGTTAAGTGTTAGGGAAGTTGAAAGTTATACACAGATTTTAAACTGTGAGTATGAGGGGATTGTTTGCGTCCCAAACCCCTAAACTGATCAAGGGTTAATTGTATTTATTTTTTTCCTTGCTCTGATTTGGACTTTCTTACCACTCTCCTGCTATCTCAAACCTTTAGAAAAATGACCGACACAGTAGATTGCATGGCTTCTCTCTGAAGAATTAAAGATGAAAAATATACACATAACAGAAGAGAGGGAAAAGAAGACAGCTCTGGCAGGTGATAATTGAGACTGGGGCTGAGAGCAGATATCAGTGGTGAGGAATCATAGACACATAACCAACTGCTCAGGCATCATCCGAAGTATAATGATTGTGGAAGATTTTCAACAGAACCTGGGATGGAAGTGGTAGTCATTTTATTTGGATTAATAGGAAAAGGTGACTGTGAAAGACTGAAGAACCAGGAACCAAAAGAGTTATAAAGGTTTAAATATTACAACCATTTTAAATGTTTTTAAGCATATGTGGGATGTTAATAATCTGAACAGGTGTGTATTATTCTTAGTTATTTTAATTAAAACATTTTTAGAATAGTGATTCTGATTAAAGCTGGCAGATAACAGAAAAGGGAAGGAACATAAAGAATGGCAATTGGCTGGGCTCAGTGACTCAGCTTGTAATCCCAGCACTTTTGAAAGCCGAGGCAAGTGGACTGCCTGAGCCCGCAGGTTTGAGACTAGCCCAGGGACAATTTGGCAAGACTCGTCTCTACAATAAACCAAAAATTAGCTGGGTGTGGCAGCGTGTGCCTGTAGTTCCAGCTACTTGGAAGACTGAGGCACAAGAATTGTCTGAGCCCAGCAGGTTGATGCTGGGGTGGCCGTGAGTGTGCCACTGGGTGATGGAGTGAGACTCCAACTCAAAAAAAGAAAGGCAATTGCTGATTCAGAGCAGAGCAGCTGCTGCAAACAAAACTTTTTCAACGAAATTAAGAAACATTGAGGTGGCAATTAGATAAGATAAAAACACCAAATAGAAATTCATGAATAAAATACATAAAGGAACAAAAGTTGAGCCCACTTGCCTTCCTCCTTCTGTTTTCTATGTACAACATACCTAACTTGAAAGGAAAGCTGCTTAACTAACTTCAGGAATAATATGAAGGTCTATGTAACCATTGAATCTGACAGTAAAATTGGAAAAATGATTTGCTCTGTAACTCTGTAAGACATCATTTTGTGGACGTGTATGTGAGAGGTGCAGGCTTCATAAAACTTCTGCATCACAAATTCAAAAAGCTGCAGCAAGGTTTATGCCCAACAGATTTATCGAGAGTCTGTAAGTACTTAAAGAAAGAAAGAAAGAAAGAAAGAAAGAAAGAAAGAAAGAAAGAAAGAAAGAAAGAAAGAAGGAAAGAAAGAAAGAAAGCAAAGTTACTAGGCAGTCATCAAGCCTTTGCCTAAGGGGCACAGTGCTGTTCATACTGACACCAAGAATGTCAGTGCCCACACAGTGTGATTGGTGACCTTTCCAGCTTTTCCTCCTAGCTAGATCCAGGTGGATCTGACCGTACTCTGCAATACAGGCTTCAAAGCAGTACTTTTATGCATTAAATACCTTACAAAGG
>CAUYQG010092863.1:0-22165 GCA_963574415.1 Tarsius wallacei
GAGTCTCACTCCATCGCTCAGACAGGAGTGCAGTGGCCGCTCCCGGCCACCGCAGCCTCGACCTGCTGGGCTCTGGCGATCCTTCCGCCTCAGCCTTCCAAGTAGCTGGAACAACAGGCGTGCACTACCACGCCCGGCTAATTTTTTTGATTTATTGTAGAGATGAGGTCTCGCCAAGTTCCCCAGGCTGGTCTCAAACCCGCAGGCTCAGGCAATCCACTCACCTCAGCCTCCCAAGGCACGGGATTACAGGCTGAGCCACCGATTCCGGCTTATGTATAACTATTATATATTTATATTATATGATATATACATTATATATAATATATGTATAATATAATAATTATAATGCTATCCCATGTAAATTAATTGATATTCAGAGAGAAAATGAGTCAGAACATCAGAATACATGTCTAGGGAAATTGAAGAGGAAAGAGAAGTCAACTTGCATAGAAATATAAAGAGATTTTAAGGGGATTCAAGTATCACAAGAAATATTCTTTGTAACTTAAAATATCATTTTTCAAGTAAAAATAACAGTAGATAGATTAAAGGGGAAATGTTTACTAGATAAATTAAGAGAAACTGGAACAAATGGAGGAGACACAATATCTAAAAAAAAATAGAAAAGTTTTTCTCATATTGAAAGGAACCACTGAATTCCAGGATGGATTATACACACACACCCACACACACACACACACACACACTACACTTATTTAGGCTTCCTCAGTTTCCCTCACTTTTTTTTCCTGTCCTGACAAAGAAATATTGACCAGCTGCATGTTTCTCCCTGCAGACTTAAACCCAAGCTGGGCCTTGAGCATCCCCAGGCACTAATTAAGGTATTTAGGTTGTTGCCCCAAACACTGAAAGACACTTGCCTGAACCCTAAGCCAAGTTCTTTAAACCCTTAGATAGATTTTGTAACCTGAGTACCTCATTGCAGACATATCTAAGCAGAATAGTCCTTGTCCACTGCCAGGATACACTGCAGTCTTCTCCATACATGAGTTCCTCTAATAAATAATTTTGACTGATCACGTTGGTGTTTAGTGCTTCTTTCTTTGGAATTCCTGCTGGTCTCATCTTAGAATAGTTTGGAAAATTCCCTTGTGGACATTTCTCACCCACAGCTAAAAGATAGAAAAGAAGTGGGGTGGAGAGAAGAAAGGAAAAGGAAGGAAGAAAAAAAGGGAGGGAGGGAGGGAAAATATCCCGTCTGGGATTGTGTGATATAAGTGCTAAATAATGACTTTTTAAATAAATGGGGCATAGCATAAGAGAAATTCTAATAAATGGGCTAAATTGTCCCAACAAACTCAAGGAATGAAGAGAGAAGAAAAGACAACAGATCAGTAAACAGATTAGAGCAACATTTCAGAAAATTTATCTATCTGGTGGAGTAAAAAAACCAAGGGCCAGAGATTCCTCTTAATTATGAGTTTGTAAGAGCTCTTTGTATACTATAGAAATCAATACACTTTTAGTCATCTGTGTTTCGTTTTTTCTGATCATATCATTTTCCCATTGATTTATCCTGTAGTATTTATTTAATAGGCAAAAGTCTAAAATATTCAAAGCTCATATATATTCCTCCCTTCTGTTGTAAATTCTGAATTTTTAAACTAGATTAAGAAAGTCTAAACCTACCCCCAAGATTGTAAAAGGAGTCTCCAAGAATTGCTTGCAAGATTCTCACTTTTTAACTTTTTTGATAGTCTTTAACCAATTAAATTATTTTCCTCATGATGACTATAAGATAAAGGTATAATTTTATTCCTACACTTATAGTGGCTCTCCCTTTACCCTCAGATTAGGTCCAACCAATGGCCTTGTATTTTTACTCTGTTTAAATTCCTTAAGTCAAATTTAACTCCACCCATTTTTCTATATATGCTTAGTTTTCTTTATCTGTATCTTTGTTCACTTCCTTTCTTTTATTCCATTTTCAGTCCAAATCTTATCTATGTAACAGACTCCTGGTTATATACCAAGCAGGTCCTTCTTTCTTATAGCAGAAGATTGGTCATATGACATAATTTTCTCCAATAAGAGTAAGTGGAAGTCTATTGAATGGAGTTTCTGAGAAGGCTGATGTTTCCAGCATAAATCTTTAACTTTGCCCATGTTCCAAATTCCTGGAGGTAGAGTTTTTAAAGACAATTAGCCATTTAACAAATACTTGAATGAGTGTCTGTGTCAGGTAACTTTATGATTGATTCAACCACAAATGTATTGTGTATCTAACTTGGAGATTGATTTTGCCTACAAATGACAATAATTTGGTTGGAAGTGAGGTAGAGAGAAAGCTAATAATAACCTTTGTCTTGCTTTCAAACTGGAATTCATACTCATATATCATTTTTCCTTAATTGAAATAGCTCAAAATATTTTAACACGGAGATATTATGGCACAAAATGCAAGATATATAGAAATTTTCAAGACAATAATATAAGACTAGAAAGGTTGTAGAGCTTAGGAAGCCACTGAAGCACTCAGGGTACAAAATGACTCTCCTCTGTCATTAGAGGAAAAAGTTAGATTGGCATATGGCCAGGGGAAAAATGAAAATTGTTGACTTCAATCCCTTCTCATATGCATTACTTTTTTTTTGCATATTTGCTTACCCAGGATTTTTATTTTTATATACAGAATTTTAAGTCAGCATCCAACTGTCAGTGATGACCTGCCAAATCACATAATTTCTGGAAAAGTCCAAGTGAAGCCCAATGTGAAGGAGTTCACAGAAACAGATGCCATTTTTGATGACGGCACTGTAGAGGAAAATATTGATGCTGTCATCTTTGCTACAGGATACACTTTTTCTTTTCCTTTCCTTGATGGTCTGATCAAAGTGACTAATAATGAAGTGTCCCTGTATAAGCTCATGTTCCCTCCTGACCTGGAAAAGCCAACATTAGCTGTCATCGGTCTTGTCCAGCCACTGGGCATCGTCCTACCTATTGCAGAACTCCAGTCTCGCTGGGCTACACGAGTGTTCAAAGGTATGTGAATAGATGTTGGAACAAATGTTGGAGCAAGGCCTAATATTTCTCCTAAAGTTGATCCTCAGTTTATTCTTGATACTAGTTCTCTCCTTTTAGAAAGATGTACTCCTCTTATTCCTAAAAACAATCAACATACTCTGAATTTTCTCCTCTAGGGCTGAGCAAATTACCCTCAGTGAAGAACATGATGGTAGATATTGTCCACAGGAAAAGGACTATGGAAAAACGGTAAGTAAACAATTAGTAACAAGTTGGGGACTTTTTTTAGGGTTCATGGAATTCTTAACTTGGGATTCGAAATTGATGCTTCATCTTGAAAGAGTCTTCATTTCCTACACTATGTTACTACATAACACCAAAACAAGTATGAATTTTAGTCACCTAACTCAGTTATGCAACAAATAGTCATATAAGTATTCTCATTCAATCATATTAAATCTGAATTTAAGACCTCAACTTCAACCTCAGTCATTATTGGTATTTCTTTCAGGATCTCACAAAAATCCAGGAAGCTTATGTGACTTGACAAAATGTGAGAATAGTCTCTGATTTTCGCCTTATCATATTCCTTACTGACATCTTTATTGCCTAAGTCTAAAGCACAAGGGGGATCCAAAAAAATACGGTATTATCTTTGGAGAGTGGGCCCCTTGTAGCACAGGCTTTCCCCACTAGGTAAGTGTTCTAGAAACCCACTGGCATCAGTGTACCAGCTAGTGTGATTGTGAGAGGCTGTGTTCTTGAGAAACATCCCAAGTTGTGACAAACAGGTGCCTAGTTCTTCCACCTTGACAACATACCTGCCCACAATGCACTGAGTGTTCAGCAGTTTTTGACCAAAAACAGCATGACTTCCATGCCTCACCCTCCCTATTCACCTGATCTTGCCTCAAGCAACTTTTTTTGGTTGTTTCCATGGATTAAAAAAACTCTTCAAAGAAAAACATTTTGCTTATGTGGAAGAGGTAAAACAAAAAACTGCAGAAGCCTAAAAGGCATCAAGATTGACAAGTTCAAAAACTGTTTTGAGTAGTGAAAATAACATCTCCATAGGTGTATTGCATCAAATGGAGACTACCTTGAAGGTGACTGAAATTTAAACATGGAGGAATAAATACACAATTTGTGATAATAAATTCCAGATTTTAGGGCATCCCCCCTCATACACCCTTAAAGTCTGGAAGCTTTTGGCTTTCCTATCATGAGTAGGGTGCAGGAATCTTTGCTAAGTATGAGGGCTCCAGCCGAGATGTGCTGAGGGTCCAACCTTCCCAAGAACCCCACAAAGCTACTTCCTCAGACATCTCGCCTTGTGTTCCTAGACTCTTTCAAAACAGACTTCTATTTCATACTGTGTGAAATCTCTCCCTCTCCTCTCTTGTTACTTTCCAAGTTATTATTCTTATTCTCATCCATGAATATAGAATCTAAGGAAACAAAAGCCACAAGGGGAGATGTCTTGTAAATAAGGCACTTCTTTGGTTATATAAGAAAACAATGTCTCTGAAACAAGAAAACACAAATGACTTGGCCACTTTGGCATGTAGTGGTGGAAAAGAATATAGAAAAAAATATATAAATTAATATCTCAATCAATAACATTTCCACATTATTTCAGGATTCTAAGGACTCTGTGTTTATGTGTATCCTTATAAAGGTTTGAAATTCATTCTTATTAACCTCTCCCCCCATACACATACACTTCGCAGTTTTATAAACTTTGCAACACAAAGAAAAAAGGCATTCAAGTGCCATTCTCATCAATATTTGGAAGAAATGGTGAATTCATTAAAATGTGTTTTTGTGCATGCCACAGTAGACACGCTGCTTAAGCATTTCCAATAGGATTATGCACAAGCCAAATGGAGAGCACCATGAAATGGTAACACTGCTGCTTCTTCTTACATAACAGTACCTGAAACAAACCTTCTGTACCCAGATGCAAGATCTACAAACTCTATGTTATGGGGAAGGTCCCACCACACAGAACAAATGCTCATTCATGCAGCAGAGGTGCCAGCTCCCACACATCTCTAGGATGACACTTTGAACATTCTTCACATCAGAAAGACAAACTACCCTGGCCCCTGAAGGTGCTGTACAGTAGGTGTACATGGCTGCTACTCTCCCGTGACACATATGTGTGCAAATTAGAAATAGGCACTCCTTCCTCACGACGCTTTGCTACCTCCAAATGCTAGAAGTAAAACTGCCACAATAAACATCATATCTGCAACATCCACAGTGTGAGTGGGCCTGTTATGCAGTCCCTGGATGTGCATCAAAGTAGAAGCATCTGGGTCAGAAAGAGTTACCCGAGTAGCTGCTATTCCCAATAGTGTTGCAGAGTTGCCTTGCTCTGCAAAGAAGGCTATACTCACTGTATCCTTACCTATTACAACTGTCAAGCTCCCGGGGCCAGGTTACCAATGACTGTCTGATGACCCATCCCCTGGTTGTCTGTAAACACACAGAAGGGCTAGAAGCATTCCATCCTACCAACACACTACACAGAGTATTTAGCTAGATCACGATCTTTCATCTGAAAAATACATCTTACAGGCTAGGGGTCACTGAGAACATCAATCTGCAGTTTAGTCACCCTGGTGCAAACACCAATGAAGGGACAGTGAGCATGGCAACTTGGATTATCTGTCCGCTCTGCCATTGAATAGCTGGGTGGTGTTGGGTTTGTCAGTTCAGCTTTCTGACTCTCAGTTTCTTCATCTCTAAAGTGAGTAGAAGTAGTTTAAACTTCTTGTAGTCCTTGGATGATATAAATCTCTGTCCTTCCTCCACTGCTGGAGGCTGTGCATTCACCATACAATTCCCTCTTTTTCCAGGTATGTGAAGACACCCCGCCACACAATCCAAGTGGACCACATTGAGTACATGGATGAGATCGCCACCCTGGTAGGGGTGAAGCCCAGCTTGTTCTTCCTCTTTCTCTCAGACCCAAAGCTGGCCATGGAAGTTTTCTTTGGTCCATGCACCCCATACCAGTACCGCCTGCAGGGGCCAGGAAAATGGGATGGAGCCCGGAGAGCCATCTTGACCCAGAGAGAGCGAATTCTCAAGCCCCTGAAGACACGCATTTCTTGTGAGGATGGTCATTCATCCTCACAGCTGTCTTGGATAAAAATGACCCCAGTGGGCCTGGCATTTCTGGCTGCTGGCTTAGCATACTTTAGATATATTCATCATGGTAAACAAAAATAAGTGAATGAACACTGAGGAGAAGAAAACGTGGGATAGTTTCTACTCATCCTGAATTGTTATACCTTTTATGTTTAAGTCAGCAACATATGTCCAATATTATCTAGTACTACTATAACTGCCTATTGTATAAAATGATTAGATAGACTTTACAAGTAGCTTTAGTTCTTAAATATGGGTATGCATCATATTTCTATATAAAACATTATGAATACATAATAAAAGCCTTGAGGAATGGTTTTGCAACATAAAGTATACCTAAATTAGTTTTACAAAGCTGGGTTCTTGTAGGAATTTATAAATAAAGTTTTACTTTATTTTCTCCATTTTATTGTTTCATCCTTCAAATGATTCTATCAAATTATCACTCAGAAATAACAGTTTTAGTTTACAGAACAGAAACAAAGAACTGAGTACCACATATTCTCACTCATAAGTGGACCCTGAACACTTATCATAAATGCTATAAAAAAGGCATTGGCAGTAGCGGGAAACTGCCAGGGGTGGAGGGGCGCATAACACCAATTAGGGTACATGATCCCAAACCAGGTGAAGTGGGGACCAAAGAGAAATCCAAAGTTTACATGTAAAATGACCATTTATCTACCTAATCCTGAATTGTACCCTACATCTTTAAAAGAAGAAATAATTTTTTAAAAGGAAATTAAAAAGACACAGGTTAAAATACTTTAGGTTTCAATATACTAGAAAGAAAATGCTTGTCTTTTCAATTTCACAAGCTTATTTTGAAGAAATAACTATAGAAGAAAGTGCAATATATTTCAGAAATTTCAATGAATTATTCTACATTTTTTCACACTTAAAAATAAGCAATCCCTGTACTGTATTAAGACTATGGTCATATTGTCACCTAAGAAACAAACACAACTGGACATGAGCTGACCTGGTCTCTTTGCCTGGCTTTCGAACTGCCCTCTCCCTGTGTGGGACAGGTGACTTCTTCACTGTTATGATTTGGGGGTGCCAGAAGTGTTCTCTGCCCCAATGCCTTGTTTCCTTACTGACTATGTGAAATTCTCTCAAGACTAAGCCTTTGTTGTTCAGCTAATGAATGTTGCTACTGTTTCCCTGTTAAAATCAAAACCACCATGGAATAAGAGTGTGAAAATGGAGTGGAGAGAGGGATGGGGATTGAGCAGCCTGTGCAGCTGTAGCATTAAGAAGAAACATTAGGGCCAGTGGTTCATGCCTGTAATTCCAGCACTTTGGGAAGCCAAGGTGGGAAGGATTGCTTGAGGTCAGGAGTTTGAGACCAGCCTGGGTAACATAGTGAGACCTCGCATCTACAAAAAAAAATTTTTTTTTAATTAGCCAGGCATGATGATGTGAGCCTGTAGTTCCAGCTATTCAGGAGGCTGAGGCTGGAGGATCGCCTGACCCAGGAGGTGGAGGCTGTGGTTAGCCATGATCTTGCACAGCACTTTAGTGTGGGTGAAAGAGTGAGACTCCTGACTCAGAAAGAAGAGAAGGAGGTAGTGTGGTGGGAATCTTTACAGAGAGAGACGGGACACCAAGGCTACTTTGCCAGGAAACAGTGTTTATTCATGTCGGCACCGGCTCAGCAGATTTGCATCCAAAGACTGAGCCCTGAACCCAGTGAGGCATTTTAGTTTCTTTGTCTCCCATACAAGGCAGCAGTTTGGCATTATCCATTTGATTGGATATTTTACATCTGGAGGTGGCAGTTAGCATTACTTGTTACACACTGACTGGTTTTACATAATTATTTCATTTGCATGTCCTATTTGCTGATTGGCGTACAATATCACTATACTGATTGGATTCCACCAAAAGTTTGAACACGTAACCCACCAAAGTGAAAAGCCCGTGAAAAGAGTAGCACAAAGAAGCAGGAAATAACTTATTTTCCCTTTTCTTATTCCTGCATTTTCAGAAGGGCCCCTGCCTCATTCCTCCCTTTGATGCTTGGACCCCTTTAGGGTCAAAGAGTATCATCCTGATTTAGAGGCTGGCATTGCCATAGCATTATTACATGTGCTGCTGTTTTTTTCTGACCCTGGTTCCAGCTGTCTGGGGTGACCTTTGCTAAACCTACAGCAAATATTAAGGCAAAAATTATAACAACAGCTATTAGCAAGGGATGACACTGCATTACAATAAAAGTTAGAATAGTTCGTTTGCTTGGTAGATGGTTGATTCCTCAGGCTTCTGCCGTGTACAGATTAGTGACTAAAGCAGGGCTGTTGTCCTTCAGGTTCCTGGAGCTGCAGCTTTCTTCCTTTGCATGTCAACTTTTGCAGCACAGACAGATCAGACATGCACCCCCAGTCTTGGGAGGCTGGTTTCACTCTGCTGTGATGAATCCAGGGGCTATATCAGCTACCTTTATTGCGGTGGGGGTGGACAAAATGACAGTAAATGGACCTCTCCAAAGAGGGCTTAAGGGCTGAGTTTTCCATTCTCTTACTCATACAGCATCTCCTGGCTTAAAGTGGTGAGCATTTGTGGTTAAGCTTATAGGTAACCGCTCTTTAACCTAATGATGTATAGCAAGGAGTGCCATGACAAGAGCCTGCATTTATTGTCTCAGAGCAAGATTACCCACTTCTTTTAAATTCCCCCTTATACCCTTAATAATAGGGGGTGGGTGCCCATAAAGAATTTCAAAGGGGGAGAACCCTGTCTGCTTAGTGGGACTAGACCTAATTCTTAACAAAGCAATTGGCAGCAGTTGTCCCAGTGTAGGTGGGTTTCCTGACATAGTTTACTTAGCTGCAACTTTAGATTCCAGTTCATTTGCTTCACCTTTCCAGAACTTTGGGGGCAATAAGCAGTGTGTAATTTTCATGTGATTTCTAAACCTCGTGCCATTGATTGTATTATCTCAGCTACACATGCTGACCCATTGTCTGACCCTGTAGTGACTGGGATTCCAAATTGGAGAATGGTTTCCTTTAGAAGCAGCAGCACCACTTCATGTGCCTTTTCAGCACAGGTAGAAAAGGCTTCTACCCAACCCAAGAAAGTACATACAAAAACTAAGAGATATTTGTATCCTCTGACTCAGGGAAGCTCAGTAAAGTCCACAACTATATTTTCAAATGGAGCCCCTCCAACACTCTGTATTCCTGGGGAGATTCTAGGCCCCTGCTTGTTTTGAGCACACACCTCACATTGCTCACATACCATCCAGGCTATGCTGGAGAGTTGAGGAACATAAAAATGTTGGCCTAACGTGGTCTTGAGGGCTGTCCGGCCTGTATGGGTGCCCTGGTGAAATTGCCTGCCTGACAAAAGTGAGGGTCAAAGGGATGGCGACTCTCCCATCCTTAAATTTCCACCATCCACCTGGAAGGTAGTCTCCTTCTTCTCTTTTGAACCATGTCTGCTCATGCTGTGAATAAATGGGGTAGCATTCTGCCAACAGACTTGGGAACAATGCTGTAGCAAAAGTTGCCAGCTCCGTTGTTTCCTGGGAGGCTGCAAGCTTTGCCTCCCAGTCTGCCTTTCACTTTCCCTGAGTGACTCTTGAGTCTCCCCTCTGGTGTCCCAGCAACGCATACTGCTACCTTCTTAGGGTCCCATACAGCATCTAACAATTCAAGAATTTCTCCACCATACTTTATGTCTCTGCCTCCTGAGTTGATCAGTCCCTTTTCCTTATATAGAGCCCCATGTGCGTGAAGGGTGGTAAAGGCATATTTAGAATCAGTGTATATATTAACATTTAGTCTTGCCACCAGCTGGAGGGCTCAGGCGAGCACAATTAATTCTGCCTTTTGTACAGAAGTCCCTTTTGGCAGAGGCTTTGCCTCAATGGTAGAACGCAGGGTTACCACAGAGTATCCTGAAAACCGTGCTCCTTCCCTTATGAAGCTGCTACCATGTGAAATAGTCCACATTGGGGTTCCTGAGGGGCTGATCTGTCAAGTCAGGTCAGCTGGAAAATACCTCATCCATGACCTTGATGAAATCAAGACAGGGCTGACCTGGCTCGTTGGGCAGCAAGGTTGCAGGGTTGAGAGTCCACACCACTTCTAAATGGATGTGTAGATTCTCACATAGCATTCCTTGGTATTTGACCATTCAGGCATTTGTTAGCCAGTACTACCCCTTATATTCCATTAATGTCAACACTGAATGTGATACTCTGACTGCTAGCTCCTGTCCCATAGTTAAATTTGTCAGCCTCTGCCACTAGAAGTGCTGTGGCAACGAGTGCCACTAGAAGTGCCATGGCTAGCCTTGGGTGACAGTGTCAAGCTACTTGGAGAGGTATGCTACAGGGCAATGCCAGGATCCCAGCATTTGGGTTAAGACCCCAACTGCCATTCTTGTATGTTCATGTACATACAGAGAAAAAGGCTTAGATATGTTGGGGAGTCCCAGGCTGGGTGCGTTAACAAGAGCCTGCTTAATTTTCTCAAAGGCCTTTTGTTGTGCTTGTTCCCATAACAGTGGCTCCCTTTCTCCCCGCTTTGTGGCTTCATGGAGAGGCTTTGCCAGTATTGAGAAGTTAGGTATCCAAATTCTACAAAACCATGCCTCCCCAAGAAATTCACAAACCTGACGTTTGGTGGTTGGAACTGCAATAGAGCAGACGGCCTGTTTTCTTTTTTTTTTTTTTGATTTGGAGTCTCACTCTGTTGCCCAGACTGGAGCGCAGTGGCGGCTCCCGGCCACCGCAGCCTCGCCCTGCTGGGCTCTGGCGATCCTTCCACCTCAGCCTTCCAAGTAGCTGGAATTACAGGCGCGCTACCACGCCCGGCTAATTTTTGATTTATTGTAGAGATGAGGTCTCACCAAGTTGCCCAGGCGAGCCTCAAACCCGCGTGCTCAGGCAATCCACTCACTTCAGTCTCCCAAGGCTCGGGATTACAGTCGACGGCCTGTTTTCTTACTGGGCCGAGCTGATGCTGCCCCAGAAAGATGGAAGGGATAGATGGAAGCTGAGGTAGGTTACCTTTTGTAAGGCAGATTTGGGTCTTCTTTGAAACTTTGTAACCGGTCTTCCATAGGAGGATGAGAAGCTGTTGTGTTCCTTCCATACAGTCCTCCCGTATTCACCCAGCCAGCGGCAGATCGTCCACATGTTGGAGCAATGTCTGCTGGGAAGGCCTATAATTCAGAGGTTAACATGGTGCCAAAAATAGTAGGGGATTTTTTGGAACCCCTGTGGCAGTCTAGTTCAAGTTAATTGGCTTTTATCACCATTCTCAGGATTTTCCCACTGAAAAGCAAAAATCGGCTGATTCTGAGGAGCAAAGTGGACGCAAAAGAAAGCGTCTTTGAGGTCTAAACAGGTAAAGAAGGCAGCTTCTGCAGGGATAAGACTAAGGAGAGTGTATGGGTTGGGGACGCCTGGGTGTAAAGTAACAATGGCTTGGTTCACTGCTCTTAAGTCTTGAACCAGCTGGTAATCCTCCATTCCTGGTTTTTGAACCGGTAATAATGGCGTGTTCCTAGATGACTGACAGGGCCAGAGGATTCCATATTTTAAAAGTCTTTCAAGGTGTTTTTGGATCCCAACCAGTGCTTTGCGGGGAATAAAATACAGTCTCTGACGGATGGGTTTGATTCCCGGCGTTAATTCTATTATTACCGGGGAAATGTTCTGGGCCAATCTGGGGGGATTATCCTCAGCCCATACCCCGGGCCCCTTAAAGGGGAATTCAGGCTTCTGTCGGGACTCCTCTATGTGACCATAAAGTCACCATTCTTCTCCGCGGGGGACTGTAAGGATCATGATTTTCACCTCAGGATTTCTTAAGGCTAAGGTGGCCTGGCCATGAGAGTGAAAGGTTATTTGGGCTTGCACTTTTCCCAAGAGGTCCCTACCCATTAAAGCCACTGGGCAATCTGGAAGGTGTAGGAAAACTTCATGGCCCCCTAGAGTGCATCATTGGGGCTGTAGAATAGGGCAATGAGCCTGGCCACCCATGACCCCCAAAATAGTGACCTGTCTTGGTGAGAGGGGGCCCACCGGTTGGCTTACCACAGTATGCTTTGCCCCAGTATCTACCATGAGGTCAAGGGGCTGGTTCCCCATAGTCATTCGGACCATAGTCTCCAAGGGGCCTAGCAAAATGGAGCCCGGTCTGTCCTAGTCTTCCCCATAGTTCTCCATGGCAGCTAGGCAAAGAAAATTACTCTCAGGGACCACATATGGTTGGGTTACAGGCTGGTATAGTCCCTGAATCATTTGGCCTCTTCCTCTTTCCTGGGGGGCTGGGTGGAAGTCTTCTAGCTCTGGGCATTCATTTTTCCAGTGCCCTTCTTGAAAACAAGGAGCACATTGGTTCCACCCTAATCTTATCATCTGGTGGAGCAGCCCATTTTTCTGGCCTCCCTAATGGCCTCATCCCCTGCCGCAATCTCGGCCTCTTCCTGATGGGACAGCCCCCCTGGAGTGTTGCTCTGCCAAAGCAGAGGCAAGCAGGTCTACTTATATCAGCAGTATCCTCAGCTACGTTTTACACAGGTATGTTTTGATACGCCTTGTAGAACGTCATTTGTCTGCTCATGTATGATCTTCTAAATAGCTCTGTACCTACCAGCCAAATTACTGCATGCTTTTTTATATTTATAATGTTTTCAAAGTAGCTTACTTTTTAATCACTGCTTTTTTTTTTACCGTACAAATCATGTGGATTTATACAATTCACAATGTACATGTTTACAAATGAGGTATACCATACCAACTTGTGAATGCTGAATATTTTGATAAATAATACATGTTACAAGAGCAAGGTGTAGTCAAGTGCACCCTAATTCATGAATGCTAATTTATTTTGTAATAATACAAGTGTTTCAAGAACAAAGTGTATTCAGATGAATGCTAACTCATGAATGTTAATTGTTTCCTCGTAGCCCTACGGAAACAGGGTGTGCCTGCACGAGTCCCCTGTGCGAATGAGCCTTAGTTCCCACACTCTCCTGTCTCCTAAACATTGATGTTCCAGGCTTCTGTCTCTGACTCCTTCCACAGGTTCTTTCCCTCAGGTACAATCTTCTGCTGTAACTTGATGACTTCTAAATCTTCATCTTTAGGCACAAGCCTCTCTCCTAAGCTATAATCTCATGCTTATCCCTTTCTTCTGGATAGCTCCAGTCACACTCTCATTTTTAAAACTGAATGGAACTTATTTTGTTTCCATAGAACATGCTCTTCTCCTACATTCCTTGTCTTAGTAGTGGCCTGAGTAAAAAAATCTACAAGTCTAATTACACTCCTCCATCTTCTCTTATAAGCTAAGTTTCTGATGTTTGCTTATTCTATCTTCTGCACATCTCTAAGTACACTGCCATTGTTTGGGTTCACCTCCCTATGATTTCCATCTCAACTACTGAATCTGCCTTCTTACTAATGCCCATGCCATCTATCTGGCATCCCTCCACTCCACTCTCCACATCAATGCCATGGTTACATCTAGAGGGTAAATCTGATCCTCTCCCTCCCTCTCTTTGGCCAGTAGACAGAGTACTCTTCTAGGACTTCACTATACCTGTTCCTCCATCCTTGCCCCCATACATCCCTCTGTGGGGTCAGCTGACATTCCAGGCATACAAACTGCTTGGAAGTCCCTGAGTACTTGACACTACATATTTGTACAGACTATTCTGTTTTGGAAAATCCTCTTTCTCTCTTTTCTACCTGGTAAGAAGCTACTATTCATTCCTCAAATTTTGACTAAAATTCCATCTCCTTTGTGAACTGTTTCCTAACCTTTATTCATTCCTCAAATTTTGGCTAAAATTCCATCTCCTCTAAGAATTGTTTCCTGACCTTTATTTCCCCAACCCCAAGCAGAATTAGATAATTGGTATGAAATTAAGAAAAAGAGAAAAGAGAGGAACTATTAAAAACCTAAATTGCTACTGCTGTATTTTGGGTGTAATGATAATAGGCTAAAAAGAGTGATTCATTGCCCTACAAGAGGAACAAATAGACACTGTATTACTTCAACCATCTGCTGTGGCCCCCAAATCTCTCTAATTATGTTAATGAGTCTGTATCAAATTCCCACCACTGTTGAAATAAATTATCAAAAACCTAGTGACCTAAAGCAACATGAATTTGTTATCTCATGTTTCTGGAGATCAGAAGTCTGAAACCAGTTTCATTCGGATAAAACTGAAATGTCAGTAAGGCTATGTTCCTTCTGGGAGGCTCTGAGGAAGTGACTTGACCAGTTTTTAAAGACTGCTTGCATTCCTTGGCTCGTGGCTCTTCCTCCACTTTCAAAGCCAGCAGCAAGAATCTTCTTTCCCCTCTGACATCTGCTTCTATCCTTATATCTACTTTCTTTTACTCTGTTCTCCCTGCCTCCTTCTTCTATGGCCCATGTAACTAGATTGGACTCACCTGAATAATCCAGGACAGTTTCCCCATCCCAAGATTATTAACCTAATCACATCTGCAAAGTTCCTTCTGCCATATAAGGTAATATATTAATAGGTTCTGAGGTTTAGGACATGGACATCTTTTGGAGGTCATTATTCTGTAGTATGAACATATATATGTATGAGCAATTCCCTTTTTTGGTAACTGACAATAAAGGGTGAGACAGAATAGCAACAGAGAAGAAAACATGGTAATGACCTTGCTTAAAAATGCCTTCAAAAATCACAAGCCAAATTCAGGAAAAGACTGTACACATTTTCTGACAGGTAGGGAAAGCAAAGGAAGGAAATTGATAGATATTGTCATCAGTTATACTGAACGCCATTTTCTAAATCCTGGGGAAAGATATCTTCACAGGAACCTTGCCTGCGGAGTGACTAGTGACAGCAAACAAAAGAGAAGTTGAGGGAGCCTCTCCTGCTAGCTATAATGTTTAACTGAGGGTAGAAAACAGGTAGGTAATGGAGAACTAGAAATGTCATAAGAACTTCCTTTAGATGCTGTGATGAGAAACAGTAGATGCAAAAAAAAAAAAACAAAGCACTTTACGTGGTGAAGAAGAATTTTAAGTAATGAAGGGGTTAGTTAACCTCAATTAGTACTCAATAGCATTACTCCAGTCCCCCTGGTTCTGTCCAGTAGCAGTGTTGACCCCCAACCCAACATGTGATCTCCAGTGGCTTTCCCCATTCTTCTTAAGCTTAGGTAAAATGTCTGTAAATCTTATAATATCCTATAATAGCTTGTTTAAAATAAGTAACTTCATTTTAATTGTTATAAGTTCCTTGTACCCACAGACCCACATCCTTCTTCCTCTTGACCATTTGAAAACTCCTTAGCCACAAGTTCCCTGTAATTGTATGCTTTGTTAACTAAAATCAAATGTTACTCCTTGCAAAACCCAATTGTTACATTCTCATATTTTGTTCTTATATTTTGTTAGTAACCTAACCAAGGTAATTCCATTGTGTAATGGTTCTTCCACCTTGTCTCTATGAAACTGCTTTAAACCATATCTTGTTGGCAAAACTCCAGGGACTTTCCAGTCACCAGTTGTGCCTGGAACATAAAGTTAATCAAAACTCCCTAACAACCAGAAGTTCACATTTTGGTTGCTAAGTGGCTAGTTTATGGTTGCTATGGCTAAGTTGCTAGCTTATGGTTGCTATGGTTGCTAAGTTGCTATGTAACTCACTTGTGGTTTTTGTCTTTAAAAGTTTCTTACTTGCTCTGCTCTGGACCGAGAACTTTTATGGAAATAGCCTCTCTCAGATGCCAGGTTAAATAAAGTACTCTTAATGTAATTCTTTGCACATTGGCAACCTAATTTCTCACACTCCGGTCACAACATAGGTAAGGTGATACCTAAATGCAACTTTAAGACAACCCCCCCCCAATACCCTCATTCCCATAGCCCCTCTGCCTGTTCCCCAACTCATCTTCCTATGAGAACTCACCTTCCCTGAAGCCCTCCTGAAACTCATTTAGAGGTGTTGACCCCAGTTTATACTCATAGAATAATGTCAGAAAAATTGATGGGTCACTTTTTCTCAAAGAATTCTGATGCTTTATTCAGATTTTTACATTTAATATATTAGACTCTGACCTTTTTGAGGAGAAGGACTTTGTCACATCTAGCTTCTAAAACAGTGACTGGTATTTAGTTCTTGAGTGCTAAACAGCAAAACTGATAATGTGTTAAATTCAAGAACAGAAGGACTAGAGCATGGAGAACCAGGAAAAAAAAATTCAGGGACATGTGTTAATTGATTTTTGTCTATTTTATTAAATGGAGCAGGGAAGATTAAATCAATGACAGGTTGTTGTAACATTTGCAATTAAATCGGTAAGTGTATCAATAATTGGTAAATAAATGCATTTTATAAAAGTGGCTGTGGAAGATAATCTATAGGGCATTCAGTCTCACTATGAAAATACATATAAATGAGAGAATCTAGGAGCACCCTGAAGTGGGCCCATGGACATTTTTAAATAAAATCCTGGCAATAACTCTATCATTCTGTGATAGTGCCTTTGTTTGGACCATTGGTTGAAAATTCTGCATTAGGGGATTTCCGGCAAGATGGCAACAAAACATGTCCAACCGTGAAAGTCTCTGCAAAAGCAAGTGCCCATAAAGACTCTCTGCATGAGTGGGTGTGTGTCAGTGAGTGAGTGAAAGTCCATCTGAATGGAGATTTGGGTTCATGAACATGGGGCTCTCCTCTGGAGGTGACTTCAACCCCCCATTGCCCTGAGATAGGAGCCTTGACATGCAGGATCATCGCTGTTCTTGGGGCTCTCCTGAGAAGACGCAATGTAAAACAGCTGATCTTCACCACCTGGAACCCGGCCCACATTATCACCTGTGACAGCAGAGTGTCAGGAGTCCCAGAATCATGCAGAGAGCGGGTCATGGAAAGCTGGAAAGGAGCCCTGCCACTTGTGAGGAAATGCCAACCAGCACCATTTTCTCTTTCCCAGGACCAGGCAGATACCTGCATTGCCCCGCCCAGCTCTGCCCAGTCTCCAACCTGGGACTTGAGGTAATCTCCTTGTCAAGCTTGGAGAGACAGACACCCCTCCCCCATGCTGGAACAGGCACAGACACGTCAGATCTGAATGGAAGACATGACAGCAACAGCAGCAAGTTGGTTGAGTCCAGATCTGGTCCACCCTCCTCCCATAGTAGTGGATGAGGCATCTGGCCCATGCTGAGAGCAACCCTATCAGTATGCACTGAGAGCAAAGGGGAGGGACTGGAGACCAGAGATGAAAGGAAGTTGAAGTTACAGGAACTGCCTCAGAGCAAGTTATTTTTTGTAGTTTAAGGTATGTGTCAATATATGTGTGAGGATTCAATCTGAATTCATTTTTTCCCCCCAGTCTTTCTGTTTTACTTCTCCATTTAATTTGTGTGTGTGTGTGTGTGTTCAGTTTTCTTTCTTCTGTGCTTAATACCTTTTTAAGTGTCTCCTGTAGAGATGGTCTGGAAGCTGCATAATCTCTTAGGGATTGGATACCTGGGAAGGATTTTAATTCTTTATCACTGATGAAGCTGAGCTTGACTGAGTAGGAAATTCTTTGATGAAATTGTTTATCTTTGAGAATTTTGAATATTGGGCTCCAGTCCCTTCTTGCTTGTAGTGCATCTGCTGATAGGTCTGCTGCTATCCTGATTGCTTTTCCCTGGTGGTAGTCTGACCTTTCTCTCTTGCTGCCTTTAGGATTTTTTTCTTTTGTGCCTACTTTGTGTAAGTGAACTACTATGTGTCTAGGGATTGGTCTTCTCATCTGATGTCTTGTGGGGATTCTCTGTATCTCTTGTGCTTTCCTGGTCACATCTCTGGTGAGATGGGGAAAGTTTTCTTGGATTACCTTCTGAAATACTTGCTCCAAGTTGTTCTCCATTTCCCTTTCTTCTGGGAAACAAATCAGGCATATGTTCAGACTCTTGATATAATCACACATCTCTTGTATGCGTTGTTCTTTCTTTCTGAGTCTTCTCTCTATGTTTTCTACAACTCGGGTTAATTCCATGTTCTGATCTTCAAGTTCTGAGATTCTTTCTTCAGCTAGATTAACTCTGCTTTCCATGCTTGTCATCTTGTTATTTATTTCCTGTATGAAATTTTTTATTGCCAAAAGTTCTTCCAGTGTTGCATCATGTCTTTCTTGAGTCTTATTCACTCTTCCCATCCATTCCCTAATCCCTGTTGTATTCTGGGGCCAGTCATTGGTGACTTCCATTGTTTGGGCTCCAAGATCTGATTTTTCAGGAGTTTTCTCTTTGTTACACTTGAAATTGCTGGTGGTCTTGCTTTGGTTTTTCCTCATTTGTGACAGATCTCTTGTTTTTCTCTTTAGTTCTGGTATTCAGTGTCAGTGGGAGAGGTTTTCCCTTCTGATGTTTGCTCAGCCCTCTATTCTTCCCTGATCCTGGCTCTGGATTTGTTCTATTTTGAAATAGAAATGTGGGTGGGAAGTTTTGCTGTCTCTTGTAGTTTTTGAAAGCCAAATAAGGTAGGGGGTGGGTGCTAGAATTGAGAAACTACTTGCAAATGTTCACTGATTGTGGTATGTGTTCCCTGAGACCCACTCCCCACCACCATTCTATAAGACAATGCAAAGCAGAAACCAACACAAAAGCAATTGAACACACACACACACACACACACACACACACCCCAAAACAAACTGGAATAACAACAAAGTGAAACAAAACAAACAACAACAGCAAAAAAACCAAGAAAACTGAACACACACACACACACACAAAGTAAATGGAGAAGTAAAACAGAAAGACTGGGGGGAAAAAAGGAATTCAGATTGAATCCTCACACATATATTGACACATACCTTAAACTACAAAAAATAAAATGAAAAAAACCAGAAGAACAAAAGTATAAAAATAAACCAACAACAGCAACAAAATTGAAAGATGAACACTCAATCATTCACATACACACATAAACAGAAAACAACAAACAAAAAAACCAGAAAAAGAAAATAAATTTTTTTTTTTAATATTTGAGGGAATGCAAATCAGACCCTCATATATGCATTCATGCACGAAGGAAAAATATTTGAAAAATAGATGAACTGACAAACAAACAGGTAAAAAAAATTTTAAAGTTAGAAAAAAAATTTTTAAACTGCCCTCTTGTTGCAGGTTCTGTAATTGTTCCACTTATCTACCATGTCTCTCCTGCAGTTTCCACCTCTTTCACTCTCTCCTCAGTGGCCAGAGCAGGAAAGGAGTAAGGGCAGTGGAGGCGGGTGGGTCTACAGTCCTCCCCTCCCACTCTTGTTTGGTCACGGGGATCTCCTCTGGTGGGGCGGTGTGGGATTGTCTCTTTCCCAGGTATGTACCCGCAGGGGTGTCCCAGTCAGGCCTGTCCTAGAATGGCGTTCTCATATTGCAACTGACGTCCAGGCTGTGCCTGGGTCTGTCCCTCTTAGTCAAGGTCCAAATGTGTGGGCCTGATGTTCAGAGGATTGGTGGGGAGGAGGGGGTTTGGGTCCCTCCAAAGTTTGTCCTTTTAGGATATTCCCTCTGGGTCACAGTCAACCCCTGAGTAGTTGATCTGCCAGTCAAAAATTTGGTCTGTTGCTCCATGGTGAGCAAGTCTAAACACTTCCCCGCACTGCCTTCAAGATGATGTCAGGGTGCCTCTCTTATACTCTTCAGTGGGATTCTGCCTCTAAGCTCCCTCCACAGCCCCTTCTGCCAGTGCCCAGTCAGGTGCTGAAGTGGTGAGGCAAAGCCTGGAGCTGGAGGCAGTCTCTCCTGCTGCAGTGGTGAGGCAGAGCCTGGGGTGGTAGTCTCTCCCTACTGCTTCTTCACGGGAAAACTTTTGTCCATTTTTAAAAAATGATGCTCAGCTTCTGCAACCTGGGAAGAGCCAGGGACCAAGCAGAGAAGCGGCAGCACCAGCTGCTGCACCAGGGCCCTGGCCACTTGCTCACGAGACCCCACCTAGTCAGTCTTTCCCAGCATTTTCTTCCCAGGAAGGGTTTTGTTGATTTTTTTAAAAATGGCGCTCAGGTTCTGCACCAGCTGCTGCACCAGGAGAGACCTGGCCGCTAACTCCCTAGCCCTCACTCAGTCAGCCACTCACATGCCCACTCACTTACCAGCATGTACACAAAATTTTCCATATACTCACTCACTCACACCAGGACTCGCATAGTCCGACGGACTTGGCTGCCGCCTACCCGACCCTCCTGGTGTCTTTCTTTATGGAACATTTAGTCAGTCTAGTGGGTGAGACAAACATGAATCAAATAATAAAAATATATAGTAAAACACAGTCTGTCCCTTACTTATGATTGTTCAACTTATCGTTTTTTTAACTTTATTATGGTGCTAAAGTGATATGTGTTCAGTAGAAACTGTACTTTGTGTACCCACATAACCATTCCATTTTTCACCTTCAGTATAGTATCAACAAGTTACATGAGATATTTTACATTTTATTATAAAATTGGCTTTGTGTTAGATTATTTTTCCCAACTGCAGGTTGATATAAGTGTTCTGGGCACATTTAAGATAGGCTAGGCTAAGCTATGATGTTCAGTAGGTTGGGTGAATTAAGTGCACTTTCAACTTATAATATTTTTCTACTTAGGATATGTTAATTGGGAAATAACTCCACTATAAGTTCCCAGGTATCATTGGTAATGAGCTGGGAGAAGTGCCATGAAGAGAAAGTCTATACAAAGTACCATTAATAGCTAGAGGACGATAGACATGGAAGGCTTTTCTGGAGGAGAGACATTTAAGTTGTGTTCTGAAGGTTAAGAGAGCAGGGTGGAAGGGGAAGAGAATTTTAGACTGAAAGACTAGAAAGTGTAAGGGTCCCATAGCAGGAATGGGCATAAAGCTGACTGAAAAAAAGCAAAAGAAGCTGGAGATGCAGGTAGAGTCCAGAGCATCAAGGGCTTGTGGGCTTGGACACTAGGGGAAGGCTCTGAAAAGAGGTCTGACTGGATTCATGTTCTGACAAGTTTCTCTGCATGTATTGTAGGGCACAAACTGGAGTTGGACAAGAGAGGACCCAGGGAGTCAGCTAGAACACTGCATTAGTAGTCCAGGTGAAAGGGTAGTGACTTGAAAAAAAGTATTACTGTATCATAGAAATGAAGGAAAATGGATAGATTCCAGAGGTATTAAGGAAGTAGAATTTCCAGGATAGGTGGGTAGATTAACATGGAAAGTGAGAGAGAAGGCATCTGGTCATCAGAGACAACTCGTCTCTTACAACTGGCTGCTTGCTGGAGGAAACTTACCATAATCTGGGAATATGGTTCTTGAGTTGGGTCTGAGAATGTGTTCTAGCTTGACAGTTAAAGGTTGTGATGAGAAATGGCCTGTAAAGTGAGAGAAAAAAAAATACAAAAATGAAAGAGATAGGAGTAATATAATTCAGGGTTCAACAAAAGTGGAAGGATGAAAGGATTAGGGTAAGTGGGAAGAAAGAAATGTGAGTGATAATGCTAGAAAAGTAGGTTAGAGCTGGATTCAGTAAAACTGTGTATGTCATCTAAGGCATTTAGACTTTACTCTCTAGACAGCGGGCTCAGGAGATCATGAAGATTAAAATTAATGGAGCCATAGTTCTGAGGTTTAAAACCTGGATGGGTAGGAGGGTGATGGCCTATTATCAAGAATAAAGAAGCCACATTGTTAAGCACATGAATTAGAAGGGCTGGCAGGACTTCTAAAGAGAAATATGTATCAGTCATTTAAAAATATATGACTTGAAGTTCATGACCAGAGAAGTGGGTTTGAAAGTCACTAAGTCACTTCCAAATACTTAAAAACTGGATTGGGGCAAGGGTGGGGTTGATGATATCACCAAGGAATTAAGCTTAAGAATTTCAGAAGACCCATAGCAAGACCCTTAGAAGATATCCTAGGGCATGAAGAGGGGATAAAGAAGAATGGTTGATGATGACAGAAGAAACCACCAGAAAACAGGAAATGAGCAAAAGGAATGTAATGTCAGGTAGATCAGGGTGGCTGAGAGTTGTAGGAAAAACAAAGGG
>CAUYQG010092866.1:0-28587 GCA_963574415.1 Tarsius wallacei
ATGAATTCGTTGAGAAATTGTGGCTTTGCTTCTGGAATCTCAATTCTATTCCATTGGTCTATATGCCTGTTCCTGTACCAATACCAAGCTGTTTTGATTATTGTAGCTTTATAGTAAAGTTTGAAGTCTGGTAATGTGATACCTCCTGCTTTGTTTTTTGTGCTGAGGATTGTTCTGGCTATTCTTGGTCGTTTATGTTTCCATATGAATTCCTGTATTGTTTTTTTCTAGCTCTGAGAAGAATGTTGCTGGTAATTTGATGGGTATTGCATTAAATCTGTAGATTGCCTTAGGTAAAATGGACATCTTCACAATGTTGATTCTTCCAATCCGTGAGCATGGGATATTTTTCCACTTGTTTGTGTCATCCTTGATTTCTCTGAGCAGTGTTTTGTAGTTTTCGTTGTAAAAGTCTTTCACATTTCTGGTTAGGAAGATGCCATTTAACTTCATTTTATGAAGTTAGTTCCTTAAATCAGAAAATAAATTCTCTCTAAACAAATGTTTTAATTAGAATTGACCAGACATTTATATAAATTTTATGTTTATCCAGTACTTTCACATATATTATTTTAAGAATTAATATTTTTCATTTTTTAATTTTATTTAGATGTGGGGTACAATTCAGGGTTTGATATACAAACGTTCATTATGTAGGTACTCTTGTTGATGAGGTGTGCACCCTTCCCCTGGCAGTTTCCTACTACTGCCAATCCCACCCCCCCAGCAGTTTCCCACTACTGCCAATCCCTTTCTTATAGTATTATGAATTGTTCAAGGATGCTTATGATAAAAATTAGTTTTAATTGACAAACAAAAATTATCTATATTTATCACTTAGAATATGATGCTCTGAAGCATGTATACATTGTGGAGTGGCTATATTGAGCTAATTAAATGTCCATTATCTCATTTTTTGTGGTGTGAATACTTAAAATGTACTCTTAGAGATTTTCAAGACTATAATATGTTGTTATTAACTAGAGTCACCATGTTGTACAATAGATCCCTCAAACTTATTCAACCTAATTGAAATTTTGTATCCTTTGATCAACATCTCCCATACATTATTTAATTTTATCCCTTACACAGTTATATAGGTGCTTATAGACCCATTGTTCAGATGAAGAAAAATGGGATGCATTGACTCACCTGCCTGGTGTGTTAAAATCAGTAAATGAATTAGCCAGCAATCAAACCGACTAAAGATTTCAAATTCTGCTGGGAGGATCTGTTTGAGGGCATGGTCCCTCAAAACAAGGTTCACTGTGGACTTACTTGATAGATAATATTTGTGAGGTACACCTTTTCCATTTATCTGGTACTATCATTATATGAAAGTGATAAAACATACAGAGAATTTGAGTATACCCTTTTGAAAAGGCACTCTCTCCTGATGTTCTGGAAGGTGCTGCTTTGTTACTAAGTTCAGGCGGGCTTGTGGAGGAGTTCTACTCACACAGACACAGACACAGTCAAAAGATATGAACACATTCTTTCAAGAAAGGGGAGGGAGGGAAGTTGGTGTCTGTTGATGGTATACTATGTTCAGGCACAGTGCAGGGTGCTTTCTCCTGTATCATTTCATTTGTAGTCACAACCATCATGAAAAACAGGAACACATTTTATTTTTACAGGTGAAGACCTTAAGGATCAGAGTAATTAAATCATTAAAAGTCTCACAGCTTGTTAGAGGTGATCCTGTGATTCAAACTTAGGTCTGCTTGATCCCAAAGTCCTTCTCTCTCTCATACTGTCTTAAAATATAAAAGTTGCAAGGGAATAATGATATTTGTCCATAAAAGTGTGATTAGCATGGCTACAGATCTGTTGACATATTCCCAGAGGTATACTTAAGACAAATGAAATGAAAAGTATTAGTTTACATAAAATGTGTAGTAAACTGATAGAGTTTCTAACTCCAAAAGGTGGTTTCGATTTTAATTTTTGAAAATTTAAAAATTAATATATCATAATGAATAAAATATATTAAGACAAATATGGTGTCATTGTGACTGATTTTAAGAGACTGGCATCATAGAGAACGATTATGCCTTCCTATTAAATGTACCTCGGTGCTTTTGTCAGGATATCATCCCAAACTAGATGAAGCATGGGTCTGAGCCCATATGATAAATTTTATGTTACTACTTCTAAACACAGCTAGAGTTAAAAGAAAAAATTGATTATCTTAAAAATAAGCTCCAAAGAATTGGTACTAGATATATGAATTTTATGCAATTAATTCTCAATTACCTGTGCATCAGTAGACTAGTAGACAATCAAAATGGCAACTAATTTAAAGTCTATTTTTATCGCATTGAAAAGCACTTTTAGGCTCACATCTGAATATGCACGCATATCACAGTTTCAGAATTTAGTAGATTTAAAGTAAAATAAACTACACAATCATGACACAACTGAAAATGAAAAGCTATTATACTTTCCAGCATTATTCTCTCAACCTACTCACCTAAATCTCCCTTTCTTCCTATTTCAACAGAGACGTACATGGCGTAGCCTTTAATTCACAGTACCCAATGAGCAGAGAAGCCACTTCCTCCAAGATTATTTCTATGTATTTTATAGCCTCTTTGTGTAAAAACTGAGAAAGTAAATAAATGTTTTACTTTAACAAACAAGAGCCTCTGAAGACTATTATGTGAAGTAAACAGAAACAGAAAATATAAGCAATATCAACAAAGGAACCACTTTATATAAGTAGAGAAGATGCCATATTGACCTGAGGAAAAAAGATTCCTGATGAATAATCCAGAATGTAAAAAGTTCATCAGTGTATAGTTAGGAGTGATTAAAATATTTTTATAGATTTCTCTTTTTAAATTCTGGTTATATTTTTTCTAATCAAGATGTGCTAAGAGCTATTTTTTAAAAACATGGGGCATATCTTTGCTTTTGTGAATGAGGTGTAAGCATCCTACTAGTTTATTGTAGGTTCTGGTAGACTAGTGAGGGCCCTTTTGTTTTCAGAAGCAGAGTGCCCAGTTCCTGTCCTTAATAAATAAACGAATACAGTTAGGATAAGCAGCAGAGAGATTCAGCCACCTGCACAAAACAACTCCTTCAATTTCTAAGGCAAGGAATTCTTAAATAAGTGTATTGTTCTGTGCAGTCCTTCTCTACAGTTAAATAAATTCAACTTCAATTTTCTGTCATTCAGTATGACACTGGATTATGAGGCACAAGGCCCTAAATGCCTACAAAAAGAAAGGAAGCATTGGCTTTAAACACCATGCAGATGTAAGGCGGAACTCATGGAAACAATCCAAAATTTATAACGGCAAATTCTACTATGATGTGACTGCGTTCTTTACAAATATTAAATAAGGAGCAAATGATTTTAAATGAACAAGACAAAAAAGAGCTCTTAGCCTCTCTTCATATGAAGCCAGCTGCTTGCTGGATAGCATTACACAGGCATCAGATTTGAGATAATTAGTCATTTAAGAGAATCCTGTTATTCCGAAAGGTTTCTAGAAACTACAAATACAAAAGGTATTCATAGTTAGCTAATTTGTAGGATGATATAAAACTTTATAGTCACTTGGAGGGTACATTTAGTATGTTTGAGAAAACAATAAAACCTTTATAGTGGAAGGATATTTCAAGCTTCCCGGATAAAGAAAATACCAAAAATTTTAAAATGTAGTTCAAAGTGCTAGATGGAAGAAAACGATTCCAGGTTAAAGTAGCAGAATGGAAGAACAGGCTGACAGAACAACCGGCACCCAGAGATCAGAGAATTTTTTCTCTAATGTTAAATTGAAGGCTGTGTGTGTGTGTGTTTTAATGGTAGATATATTAATAATTGAAGACAAGGAAAAACAAAAGTCCAACACTAACACAGTAAGACAGGAGAGTATAGAAGCATAGTGCACAAAACTATTTTCAAATCCTGGCTCTGCTTCCCACTAACTGTATGACTTCAGGCACTCATTTCCTTATCTGTAAGATGGTCAGTGTTGCATGGGGCTCTTCTGAGAATTAAATTACTGAATATATGCAAAGAATGGGAATTGTGGCAGACACATCAAGAGTACTGCCTACATGCTGGCTATTCTCATTGGTGGTGAGGTTAAGGCCATGCCTCTGTTTCTGTCCTGAATCTCATCACTTCTCACCTTGAAGACCTTATTATTGCACTTGGGCCTAGTGGTTATTACTGTATGGGGAAGAGTAAAACTGGGAGTTTATCAGTGTTTTTTCTTTAACAATCTATAGAGCAACTTAATATTAAAACTTGCTAAATATGGGTGATGGGTTCACACACGTATTATTCTCTGAACTGTTTGGATTAGAAAAAAATTTATAGATATATTATGTAGAGAGGGGCCTTGCTTGCATGGCTCAAAAATGATAGCACGTTCTGTAGTAAGGGCTCTAATCAACTCTGTTTTGTATGTTCAAGGTGCAAAAGAAAACAAACCAAAAAGGGGAAGAAAATCTACTGGGAAATGGGAGAAGGAGATGAAGTTGAAACAGCAATTAAAGGCAACACATTTGATTTCGTGAATAGGGAGCACAGAAATTCAATTGTGCCTCGAGAGAATGTGTAACAAGGAAGGCTGTGTCTTTTGTTTTTAAAATGGGTGATTTTAAGACATGTTCTTTGCATTTGGGGATGATCCACTCTAATGCTTGTTCTTCCATTTTAAAAGCTCATCTATTATCTGTGAACTTTGTGAAGTTGTTTTTAAAAAATTACACACAAATCATGTTAAGCTATAAATCTCATTTTAACTCTTAGTTTTTCAGTCAACATTATGTTTTTGAGACTTGTAGAGTTATATATAGTTCTTTTTTTTCTCATGACTATATAATACCTGTGCATCACATGCACATACCACAGTTTACTTATCCAGTCCTATCATGATGAAACCTAGGTTATCTGAAACTTTCTATCACCACAAATAATCCTGAAACAAAAGTTTTTTTAAACGCATCTTCTGTGTAGTTATGGGAGAGCTTGTCTGCAGCATGTCTCTAGAGCAGTATTAGGTGTAAGTATGAGGTCACAGGCATACACATAAAACCTGCAAAATGGTTCCCCAAATGGAGGCTTTAACTCATACTCCCATCTCACTGAATAAAGGTTCCTACTTTCATAATACTCATTAGAAATAGCTACTTTTCTAATTTTTACCAATCCAAAGGGTACAAAGTAGTGTCTCACTGTTGGTTTAATTTGTAGTTCTCGGCCTACTATTGAAGCTAAGGGCCTCACGTTATACGTGTTGGCCATTCACGATTCCCCCTTTATGGTTTGCTTTTTCCCCAGTGTCTTTTCTATCCACTCCAATTGAGCTTTCTTCTTTACTCCTCCACAGAACAGCTAATTTCAAGGTCATAAATGACCTTCTATATTGGCAATTCCAGAATTTAATTCTCTGTTCTTACTGAATTCAAACTTGACACAGCATTTGCGGCAGTTTTCTCTTTCTTGGCACCACCCTGGCTATTGCTTCTCAGTCTCTGTTTCTTATTCTTAGATTCACTATAAATGTTGGGAAGCATCAAGGGCTCAGTCCTCAGGTCTTTCCTCTACCTCATTATCTCCAAAGGTGATAGTTTCATGGTTTTGAAGAGCCCCCATAAACGGATGTCTTTCATCATTATCATCACAGCTAATAAATATGGAATACTAACTATGTGCCAGGCACTATAGCCTACGTGTTTTACATTCGTTGAATTCTTACAATAGAAACTCACTAGAATTCAAGTTCCATGAGAGCAGGAATCTTACCTGCTATATTCATAGTGTCTGAGACATACAAGTTACTTAAAAAATAAAATCACTGAAAGAATGAATGAAACTTTGCAGATTCTAGAAATAACAATGGTGTCAAATATGTTTAAAATTAAGTACCTAATATTAAAATATATCACATGGAACAAAAATGGTTGTGCAGTTTTCACTGATATTATTTTGTATGTATTAATATCTTGGCATTAACACACAATTTTCTTATTTAAAAAGTTATTTTATTTCAATACACCTATTGAGCACTACTCTATAGCTAGGTTCCATGCTAGTTTGAGTCAGTCCTTATATAAATTACAATCAAGAGTTTCATTTGGTCTTGGTGAATAATAACTAATGTTTTAAATGAAAATCAATAACTCTTTTAATGTCTGTTTCTTTCACCATTTTAAATTATTTTATTTAGATGTTAATTACATGGTTAATTAGTGTGAGATTTCTGATAAGATAAAACTGATCTGAATAAACAAAATCAGTCTGCTGCATTAGATATAATTTATACATATATATTATTGTAGGATGGTCTGATGAGCTCTTAGCTCTTTACAAAAGTAACATCTCATTTAAAATGTTTATAATGAGCAATCACAGAGGAAATCTTTGCACACATAAAAATATATATCAACATTAGGAGTTCTTTAATGAGTATTTGACTATGTCAATTTTAAATTAACATATTTTAACTTTAGCAAATATTTTACAAATCTCAGATGGTGGCACAGGTACTTAGAACATTCATTTTGTTTTAGGGTTTACATTTTAGAGGTTTAATTTATATCTATTTTGAAACAAGTATGCTTGAAGTACATTTAACATTTTCTTCATTACGCCAGAAGGGAATGAAATAACATTTGGAGATTTTAATAAATCAAATGCTAGAACAGGTGTGGATACACAATCAAAAAGACGCAATTCAGTACAGATGTAGTTACATTAAAACCAGATAATTATTTGGCTGTGTATAGGGGTAGAAGTAGGGGGTAGTGAATTAAATCAAGATAAAAAGATAATCAGAATATTTAAAATTTATGAATAAGTTATATTCTAATATTAAGGACCAAAACTTTCACTTTAGAATTGCTCATGCAAAAAATGCTTCTAGGTCTCCACTGTATCTTTTATTCTGAAAATTAAACCAACCCAATATAACATGAAGAGAAATGTAACTTATATGGGCTTATAAAATACAATAAATTATAGATGGATAAGATAGGGAGTCTTAAATTCTAGTTGTGTGGCTTTTTTAAAACCATAATTAAATTATTTAGCCACAGTCTTGACTAGGAAAATGAATATAATACTTTATCACACAGGGAAAATCCTGATGGATTTAGAACATTTTCTAAACGCTTTAGAAGAGTATTTTGCTGTTCAAAACTCTGCATAAATTCATAGCCACAAGTATTTATAAGTTATAATGATGTTTTTCAAGACTGAAAAATACTAGTGAAGGATATGGACAGCTTAGAGTAAACTAAGCAGGAAGAGACAGGGACCTATAATAAAATGAACAGAATATTAGCTGAAAACATTTATGCGATAAAAAAGAAAAGGACTTGGGGTTAATGAAAAAGGAATCGAATAAATGAAAGATAGAGAAGTTTAAATCTAAAAATATTCAGGACATTTTCCATCAGAGTTACATAAGCATAAAACATCACCTTCCTTTAATGAATCAGTGTATTTCAAGACCAGAGTGCTTACAGAGATTCTGGTACGCAGCACTAATTCTATGCAAAACTGTGAAGGAGATGGAGTGTATCTTCTGCTACACAGAGTACTGATGCTTCTTTCTGTGCCCTTTGTCTCTATGCTGGGTTGACAGTAAAATAGGCAAAGGACAAGGAATTCTTCAAGAGCGCTTTCATGCTACAAAATTACTTTCAACTAATTGCATTCTTAAAAAAAGTCTACCACACAATTACATAATATAAAAGTAAAAAAGCAAAACAAAAAAACATTTTTTATAATTTTAAGACTAAAGAGACCCTAAGGTAACACACACAGACATGTAAAAAGTTTAACTATGAGGATGTTTATCATAATATTATTTGAACAAAAAAAAGAGTGAAAACAACTGTCCAATAACAAGGTAACATTGAGTAAATTATGATTAATTCAAACAAGAGTACTATGAATATTTTTGACATGGAAAGATTTCATAATAGAGAAAATCAAGGGGCAGTGGAGATTATAAAACTCTTTTACTCTATTTTTATTAAAAATATATATTCAAAAATAAAGTCTAGAAAGATATACATCAAATGTTTATTTTTTAATTTTTTATTTTTTTGAGTTGGAAACTTCCTCTGTCGCCCAGACTGGAGTGCAATGGCCGCTCCCGGTCACTGCAGCCTCCACCTGCTGGGCTCCAGCAATCCTTCCGCCTCAGCCTTCCAACTAACCGGAACTACAGGTGCGCGCTACCACACCTGGCTAGTTTTTTGATTTATTGTGGAGATGAGGGCTCGCCAAGTTGCCCAGGTGGGTCTCGAACCCGCGGGCTCAGGCAATCCACTCACCTCAGCCTCCCAAGGGGTGGGATTACAGGCTGAGCCACCGAGCCCGGCTATCAAATGTTTATAACTCTATCTGAATGTTGAAATGTTCTAATCAGTAGTAAACATGCCTTATTTTGGTAAGATGAAACAAAAAAATCATATTAAAGTAGCCTAACTCTAAGTCATGTAAAACACCCATACCCATCTTAAAACTCATCTCACAACTAGTCAATGGTTCTTGTAACCTATCATCAAGTGTCTACTTTCCTCTAGACCTCTTCTGCCTTCCCCATACAGAAACTTATGTGGCCCAGTACAGTAGCTCACTCTGAAGTATAACTTAATGATAGCAGTGTATATGCTTTGATGCTCACAGGTAATGGAGTCAGAGGTTAAGAGCCCAAGTTTTTACAGCATAGTTCTGGAACCAGATTCCAGTTTGGCTTAGTAGCTGTGTGGCCTTGGGCAAATGACTCTAGGCCTCAGTAATGTCATTTGGAAACTGGAGAAAATAAAAGTGCTTAACCCAGAAGGGCGACAGGAAGTACCTGTGGCTGCACTTTGTGTGGCATATGGTAAGTGCTTTGTGAATGTTAGTTGCTATTTTAGGTTATAGTAGGAAATCTCACAGGAATGATTTCTTTTGAATGATGCAAGGACAGTATTAGTGATTAGCTAGTGGGAGAGAGATGCTGGCAAGAGGTGAGAGACATTGGACAAGCAGGTGGAGGGATGGGAAGAGGAGATCATTTTTCATTTAGACAGTGTAACCGTTACTCATGCCGTTGGCCCATAAATGTGGATGATCTATAAATGTCCATGAGCAGCAGATATGTTCTATGCCTGGGTGAGTCCATGTATGAAAGAGCACCTGAGTATGCAGGCAGAAGTGTGTCCATACAGGTGTTCGAAAAGGAGGTTAAAGATCCTCCTCCATTACTTCTTAGCTGGGGTGGCCCTGAGGATGTATCATACTTATCGCAGAAGCCTTGTATGATATAGAAAACAGAACATCTGCCGCATTTGTTCTTGATCAAGCCTAGAGTTAGTCATATGATAGGTGCCTCATTAATATTGCTGAATGACTAAATAAACTGGTGACTGGTGTCTGAATGAGCAGGAGAAGGAAAGGACTTATATGGGGGTGGGGTACGGGAATGTAGATACATTAGGCCACAAGTAAAGAATGGGAGAAAGAATGAAAAGTGCAAGTCTGAGAGGTGGATTTAGGAAACGAGGCAATAGACAGAGCCCACAGGATTAATAAAATAAAGTCTAAAATTTATCCCCAAGGTCCTATGGTGCAAGCAAGCCAAGTGATAAGACTAAGATCTCATCTTAGAAGAAGAAAACAATGTTGGAGATGAAGAATGAGGAGAGAGGCTGCAACGACACAGGTGAAAAGTGACTAGAGAATAAACCAGAATTACAGCTACCGCGAAGGAGAAAAAGGAGTCTCAGAGGAGAGACTTTTATTGTCTTTAAGATGTGATCCTTAAAGACAATTCCTCTAAGAGTCAAACATTAATAAGATGGAGATCATGCATAAAATAGTGGTAATCTTTAGCGGAAAGCTCGCTGTTGGGAGCAAATGAAAAAGCAAGGAAACAAAGATCATCTTAAAAGACTCCGGTTACCAAGGACCAAATGTTTCTACAGGAGACCTCTTTATTAAACTCCACATTTCAAGGTGATTTGGTTCTAATAAAGAATTCTCAGGGTTTTAGTTAGTACTACCTGGCTTGCAACTTGTCTAGAAACCTGGAAAAACTGTATGTTTGTGTGTGTTGATCTGCTTTGGGGCATAGAAACAGCCCACAGTGTCCCAATATCAAGCTGGTGTCTTTTAAGAGCTGTTGGATTTTCCGCAACTAAAGATCACTCCTTGGTTTTCTGTTTACAAAATCAGCACCTTCTCCCTTCTATTAGAATCCAAGGTTACATGATCCCAACGGTTCAAAAGGAATCATAAAGGATGGTCAGGTGATCACAGTCAGCTCCCTCTGAAAGTCACATGTTGCAGGTAAAGTCATGGAGGAACTGTTCAAAGACTTCTCTATCCGCCATATAACAGATGACTCCTGAACTAATCACAGACACTCTTCTTCAGCAACCTGTTCTACGAGCAGGCAGATTACTGTTACAGCTAACCAAGGCTGACAAGAAGACAAATCAGTGGAGATAAATAGACCCGTGGGCAAAAAGAAATTAAAATTTATAGTTTTCCTTTGTGATTAAAGCAGTACTTAAGGGAATTCTAATACTTTTATCCTAAACATAATTAGTTGGTTTGCTATCACACCAGGAAAACTACTTTAAGATACAGTTTAATAGTCTACACTTATATTATTATAATATATTATATATTATTCTTTAGGCACGCCTATGTTTTATTGTTTATTCTTCTTTAAGGTAGGTAAGGAAAGCTACCATATTTAAGGTAGGTAAGGAAAGCTACCATATTCCTGTTTTATAGATGAAGTAACTAAGTCAAAGAAATTAATAACTTGTCCAAAGGGCCTACAGGAAACATAAAGAGGCCCAGAAAGCAGAAGTGTTGGATCCTGGATCAGTAATTTTTCTTTCAACTGAACCACGTCACTCCTTTTGACCTTTTTTCACTTTATGAAAGAAGCTTCTAATTCAGGAATGCAGGACTTATACAAGCTACAACATGGATAAAGCTCACAAACGTTATGCTAAACAAAAAAAGGTCATATGCATAAAAGACTACATATTTTATGGTTTTATTTGTATGAAATGTCCAGAATAGGCAAGTCTATAGAGATTGAAAGTAGATTAAAGATTGGTGAGCCGGGCTCGGTGGCTCAGCCTGTAATTCCAGCGCTTTGGGAGGCCAAGGTGAATGGATTGCCTGGGCCCGCGGGTTCGAGACCCGCCTGGGTAACTTGGCAAGGCCTCATCTCTACAATAAATAAAAAATTAGCCAGGCATGGTAGCACACGCCTGTAGTTCCAGCTACTTGGAAGGTTGAGGCGGAAGGATCGCTGAGCCCAGCAGGTTGAGGCTGCCATGGCTGGGAACGGCAGAGTAAGACCCCAACTCAAAAAAAAAAAAAAAAAAAAAAAAGATTGGTTGGGGAGGGACAGAAGCATAAGGGGAATGGCTGTTAATGGCCACAAGATTTATTTTTGGAGTGACAGAAGTGCTCTAAAATCAGATCATGGTGATCACACAACTGTAAATATCCTAAAAACAAGTTATATCTGAATAAAAGTTTTTTTAAAAATTCAAAAATAGGATGTTAAAATATTATGTGCCAAATAAATTCATTAAATTAAAAAAATAAAAAAAATAAAAAATTCGTTAAATTACTTGCATGTTATCTATTATACCAAACAACTTGAAGGAAGAAAAAAAGTCAAAAAGTTTTTTCACTTGGGGTGAATTTGAAGTTGGGTCAAACAAATTTAAGCAAGGATATTAATGCTAAGTGATTTATTTGAACTCTGTCTTCCAATATTTGTGACTGCTGACAAAAAGTAAAGAACAATTTATTCTACAAAGTAGAAGGAAAATTATAAGTGGGCTGATTTGTAGGTCATAATGACCTCTGAGAGGAGTATTAACAGTTGAGATAAATTTGTGCATTTTGGAAGTCATATTAGCGTGAGCTAAATATAAAATTATAAAACTTATGTAAATAAATCTTTAATAAGGGAACCAAAAATTTAGTCTTCAAATTTTATTTATATGTTGACTTTACGATGAAAAAATTAAATTTTGGCATTAAGTAAGAATTAGGCTATTGATAGCCCATTATTTACTCTTAAACCACTATTAAATTATATGAACCAGAATTAACACATGTATTTAAATTTTTTAGCATCATATTTCAAAAGATAAAGGCCACATATGGAAAAAACAAAGTTAAAAGTTTTATTTTGTTTTTGAGTGGGGGTCTCATTCTGTTGCCCAACCTGGATGAAATATAGTGGCACGCTCACAGCTACTGCAGCCTCAACCTGCTGGGCTTCGGCAATCCTTCTGCCTCAACCTCCCAAGTAGCTGGGACTACAAGTGTGTGCCACCACACCTGGCTTATTTTCTGATTTGTTGTAGAGATGAGGCCTCGCCAAGTTACCCAGGCTCATCTCGAACTCCTGGGCTCAGGCAATTCTCTCATCTCAGACTCCCAAAGTGCTGGGATTAGAGGTGTGAGTCACTATGCCTGGCCAAAGTTAAAAGTTTTTAATGGAGAAAAGTAATGATCATAAAAACTATATAGCTGAATCAAAGTTTAAATTGTTCAATTGTAATTTAAAATTTTTTAAAGTGACCAAATGTGAAGACATGAACATTGATTTAACTTTGGGAACGTGCAAATGGCATCAGAGTAAGAATCAGAGTCACAGCATATCAAAGCCCAAAGGGGCTTCTGAGGTCTTAGTGGGAGGGTCATCATCTTCTGATTCTTGGCTTAGCATGCTTTCAATGAATACCACACCGGTAGAGTATATGGGGCTGGGGACTGGAAGACACAACAGAGAGACAGTTACATAGTTTAAAATGAAGAAAGATAAAATTTATTCTAAAAGTAATAGATATGGTAAATAAAAATATTCGAACTTTTAAAATGTATTTATAAGAAAACGTAACTGTAATAAAATATTCAGCACAGGTTTAAAACTCAAGTATAAAAATATATTTCATGTTAATTTAAAAAAAAGGGGGTAACATGCTCACTCATTTGTTGAGGGAGAGAACCTAAGAGAGAACAAGAAACAATTAAGAGCATGGATAATAACAGGCCACAGTATATAAACTCAAGTGAGACAAATTAAGAGCTTGCAGGACACAGGGGAAACAGTACAGAATTTGAATTCCCTGAAGGAAAAAATGGGGTAGGGGAGGGATAGAAGGAGGGGCAGAGAATTAGGACAGGAAAATAGAAGGGAAGATGTTCGACTATAACTAGAAAGGAAAACTTAATGGGATAGCTCTTAAAGCTGGTTCTATAACTATGGAGATGACAGTAAAATGGCTTGTAGGAAGGGGTATAAACACTGCAAATGCTTAAGATTGGATTTAAGATTACTAATTAGAATAAGCCATTTGCAAAGTTCCTATCAAAATGTAAACTTAAATACTTTATATTATATATATATATATTTATATATATATATTTATTTATTTATATTTATTTATTTATTTTGAGTTGTGGTCTCACTCTGTCACCCAGGTTGGAGTGCAGTGGCACAATCATGGCTGACTACAGCCTTGACCTCCTGGGCCTAGGTGATCCTTCTGTTTCAGCCACCTGAGTAGCTGGGACTACAGGCATGCACAATCACGCCTGGCTAATTTTTAAATTTTTTGTAAAAATGAGGCCTTGTTATATTGCCTAGGCTGGTCTTGAACTCCTGGGCTTAAGTAACCTTCCAGCCTTGGCCTCCCAAAGTGCTGGAATTACAGGCATGAGCCACCAAACCCAGTCACTATATATTATTTAAACAAATAATGTTCTTAAAAACAAGACAAAAGAAAGAAGAGATTTGCCCAAAGAAAATCTGAAATGCTATGCCCCTCATGGTAACCCAATGACTTATCTGGGGAAGATATTCACTGTAACATGTTGGGCTTTCTTCATCTCAAAAGGTTGACATGATTTCTGAAAAGACATTACCAAGGTAGAAAATCTGTAGATGATAGAAAATATTACAGGCGTTAATTGGCTAGTAACAAAAATTAGGCATGCATTTAAAAGAAAGCAGATTAAGACCAGGTATGGTTGTTTATACCTGTAATGACAGCACTTTTGGAAGCTGAGGTGGGAGGATCACTTGACGCCGTAAGTTTGGGACAAACCTGGGCAACATAGCAAGACTCCCATCTCTACAAAATATTTAAAAATTAGCTGGAGGCCATGGTGTGCTTCTGTAGACCTAGCTACTCAGGAGGCTGAGATGGGAGGATCCCTTGACCCGAGAGTTTGAGGTTGCAATGAGAGTGGCAGAGTGAGACCTTGTCTCTTAAATAAATAAACAAAAGCAGATTAAGAAGTAAGATGGAGCCGGGCTTGGTGGCTCAGCCTGTAATCCCGCACCTTTGGGAGGCTGAGGTGAGTGGATTGCCTGAGCCCTCGGGTTCGAGACCGCCTGGGTAAGTGAGACCTCATCCCTACAATAAATCAAAAAATTAGCCGGGCGTGGTAGCGCGCGCCTGTAGTTCCAGCTACTTGGAAGGCTGAGTGGAAGGATCGCCGGAGCCCAGCAGGTTGAGACTGCGGTGGCCGGGAGCGGCCACTGCACTCCAGTCTGGGAGACAGAGTGAGACTCCAACTCAAAAAAAAAAAAAAAGAAGTAAGATGGTTGAAGTTCACAAAAATTATGAAATTATGTCATAAGATGGTAGAGGAAGTAAATCTAAACAAAGCAATTTGAATGGCTACATTATTGAAGCTAGAGAAATTTGTAGAATATTCTTAATGTAGAAGACCAAAAACAAAATATGTCAAGAATTGCTAAAGTTAAGAGTATCCGCAGCACATACAACTGGTGAGAAGCTAGGGAGTGAGAAGCCCGTGAAGATCCATGAAGGTTAGAGAACACCTGCACACCAAAGTCAAAGTGAAGAGGAAGCCCATTGACTGGCGTGTGGTAGATGCCCCATAAATACAGAAAAAATGGTATCAGTCCCATGACATGATCAGCCCAGGGCTGATAGAGGGGAACAGATAAGTTGTGGCAAGAGGTTAGTGAATAGATTAATTGGATAGTGGACAGAGATAAAATCAGATTATAACAAGTAGAAATAGGTAGTAGGTAGCAGAGAGGAGAGAAGCAAAGGGATAGACTTAGAGCACTGGAGGCGGGAGCAGCCAGGAAAGGCTCCTACGGACTCCAGAAGGAAGAAGAAAGTTTAGCTAGTTTTGAGATACAGCACTGTAAAACCTGACATGGAAACTTTGCTGCCTTTCCTGCACTTGTAATTTTATAACCTTCCTAAATTACTGTAAATAAGTTTGGAAAATGAATTGGAAAGGAACAATATGTTAGTGCAATCAGTTCACCAGAAAGGTATTTTTGGGTAAAGCTAGAAGAATATTTATGAACATTTTTCTAAATGTTTTCACAATTTTCATACTAAGACCCTGACATGAGAATGAGCAAGACTGCTGTTGGTTTAAAAAGTGACAAAACAAAAAGCAACCTGGTACCCTTCACAGATGGGCATTTCGGAAGTGGGACTTGTCATCATTAGTTGAGAGTAGCTCTAATAATCCTGTCCACTGTGATCTACTAATTTTAAATGGTTTCAACCAAGAGAAATGTAAGTCATTTAAAATGTTTCTTTCTTTACCTAATTATTTCCCTCTGCCAGTGTCATGCCAAGCTATCCAGCAAGACTACCCTCTTTCCTGTTTTTTTCTCCAACTCATGTTGTAAAATGTTTTTTCTATTAACATAGCTCAGATGTTATCGATGGAGTGAAACTGTGGCTAATTAGTACTACACAGTTTGGGGGAGGTTTTGTTTGTCTGTGTGTGTGGGGGGGTTGTTTGTTTCTTATTGTTTCCTGTAGGAGTTAGAATGTGAGCTAAATTTTGAAAGATGTGTAGGATTTTTTTTTTTTAGGAAAATATATTTATTGTTAAAACATCAGAAAAAAAATTTAAAAGGGGGAAATTACTCCTTTCTATCACCCTAGAACTTATTTGCACAGCTGCATGTTCCCTTCTGGTTTCTATTCTCAAAAACACATATGTTGGTATAATTATAATTACAACATACATGCAATTTTTTTTACTATGTAACATGTTCCTATGTATGTATGTACTATGTACACACGTTCCTATGTTGATGCCCAGTATTTATATTGTCATTTTAAAAGTTTGCATAATGTCCTAAATGTTGGTAGGTAGTAATTTATCACCTGTTTCATTAGTGTTGGACATAAATTAGCTCTAACTATTCGCTATTACAAATATGACGCATCTACACAAACACATTTCTTCTTCAGAATTGTTTCCTAAGCATAAATTCTATGGAGATTTGTTGATCACAAACACTTCTGTGGGTTAAAACAATACAGTAACAAACTATATCACCAAATGAAGGAAAACTTTACCATTAAAGTCTTTGTGCTAATTTAAAAGGTAGAGTTTTGTTTATTTAGTTATTAGTAATTAAACATTTTGTGTTTGTTTATTATGTGTTTTTCCTGTGTTCATGGTCTGTTTCTGTTTTTCAACCATTCGTCTGCTTGGGGTCTGGAGTTGTTTTTTTTTTTACACAGTTGAATAAATCCTTCATATCGTATGATTTTAACCATATCATATCATATATGATACAAATACTTTTTGTCAGTCTGCTATTTTTAGATTCCTTGGTAGTTTCTGAACTCAGAAATTTTTTTTTTTTAATAGGCAAAATCTGTCCATCTTACCCTTTGCTTTTATCTGTTTATTTTTTGAGACAGGGTCTCACTCTGTCACCCAGGATGGACTGCAATGGCACAACGGCTCACTGTAGCCTCGATCTCCTGGGCTCAGGTGATCCTTCCGCCTCAGCCTCCTGAATAGCTAAGACTACAGGCATGCACCATCATGCCCAGCTAATTTATTTTTTGTAGAGATGAAGTCTCATTGTGTTGCTCAGGCTAGTCTCGAACACCTGGACTCAAGCAACCCTCCTGGCTTGGCCTCCCAAAGTGCTGGGATTAAAGGCATGAGTCACCCTGCCTGTCCTACTCTTTGCAATTTTTCAAGTGTTTCTTTATCCTGCCATAATTACAATACATTCTGCGTTTTTTTATTGCTAGTTTTCCTGTGGGTTTTTTTATTTCTTGGGAACTATTTTGGTATACTCGGTTTATTTGCTTTAGTTATTGCTTTACCACTTATTATGTAATTTTTCTTTTCTCATTGTTAATGTTCATTATATTAAAATCTGATTCTACTTCTGGATTTGCTATTCTCTTCTAAAGACATATATTGCCCTTTTTACAGCAGTAACACATCCCTATAATAATACAGTCTAAATAAGCTAGCGCTAGGGGCCAAACATGATTCTTCCTTTCCAAGCTGTTTTAAAATATATACATTTTTCTCAAGATCTGATCCAAGAACAACTTACATCAAAAAGTTGAGAGTAAAGGGACCAAGTGCTCTGCTCAGGACCAGGAGAGCAAAAGGCAGATCAGGTGGGTATCCAGCGTCTTAGGATACAGCAGTTGCATCCTTACCAGACAGTTCTTGGTGGCATGGCTTTGGTTGTGATCTGGCAGCTTCACTTTAGGTTTCTAACCACTTTCTCAGCCTGGTTCTTCCATTTTTTCAGAGACTTTGAATATATAACAGTATCCTTTCCATAAATGCATTTATTGTTTGAATTACAGTTTCTGCTGCTTGCAACCAAGAAAATTCACAAAAGCATTTCTTTTTGAAAATGTAAGCTACTTTTTTTTTTAAACTTATGTTACAGTTGAACATCCTTTTTCCTACATTCTTTATTCTTTTTTAAGCTAGTATCAAACGTAGGGGTCATAAGAGTCTCCTGGAGACAAAGAATCTTAGAATCTTAAAGATTCTAATTCAGTACTTCTGGACAGATGTATAAGAATGTGCATTTTTTTTTTTTGAGTTGGAGTCTCACTCCATCACCCAGGTTGGAGTGCAGTGGCACACTCACCACCACCCTAGCATCTACCTACTGGGCTCTGGCGATCCTTCTGCCTCAGCCTTCCAAGTAGCCGAAACTACAGGTGCACACTACCACGCATGGCTAATGTTTTATTTATTGTAGAGATGAGGTCTTGCCAAGTTGCCCAAGCTGGCCTCGAACCCGCGGGCTCAGGCAATCCACTCACCTCTACCTCCCAAAGTGCTGGGATTACAGGCTGAGCCACCAAGCCCGCCAAGAATGTGCATTTTTAATAGGTCACATTACTCACCCAACCTCCCCATCCCTCCCCTGCCACCCCTCCAACCCTCAAGTATAGCCCCAGATGTTCTTGTGGTCAGGCAATTTTGGAAAATACTGCCCTAGTTTAAATTCTTAGATGACTCGCTAGGTCAATAGTCTATTTTGTAAGGGGGGATCCCCCGCCTTTCTTTGGTTAAGGAAAAGGAGTTCAGTATTTTCATGTGCCTTTTTGGAATTCACTGAAATGATTAATTAGCCAGCACAGGTTTTAGCCTGACAAAGACCTGGGTTTGAATCTCAGCTGGGTGACCATGGACTACTTCTCTGACAAGGATAATAAAAGCTTCCACATGAGGATAATGTAAGGATCAGATGAGAGTAAACAAGTCAAATGTCTAGTGCTAGTCAAATGACTGGCACGGGGGTGGTAGGGAGGTTCACTGGGGTGGTGGGAGTGTCTTCCCTTTCTTTTCTACTTGCCACTCATTACTCATCATTCCCACAGATCCAATATATATTATCACTTCTTTTTTCAAATATAGAAGGCTATTACTTAACTCTCAACAATCTGTGCAACATAAGATGCTGTACCATGTTCTCTGATGTTTTATTGTTCTTCTAAGAAATGAAAATATTCAGAAAAAATGCTTTTCTAATAAGCCAGATTAAATGGATTAAACAGAAGAGAAACAAGAAAAATATGCCTTGATGTGGGTGCAGAATTGCATTTTGGGAAAACTGTTTTAAAGTATAGAATGTATATTTCAGCAAATCTGTCCTAAAATTTGTCTTTTTAAGTCTAAAATAAATAGCATGGCCTATTCAGAGTTTTATTTTATTTATAATTTCATTTAATTTTACAAATAGGTACTACATTTAAGTAGTTCAAAATAGTTTAAAAATATGAAGTATATAGTAAAAATTCTCCCCTTGAGGAGGCTAGAATGATCCATGTGGTAACAGATTACAGTTTTAACATCAGTGAGAACTCATGTTTAGTTTAATATGGTTACAGATAGTTACATATGTAAATATTTATAGATGTGTGTATACACATAGGTTAGTATGCATATGTATGTATTTCTTTTCTCTGTCATCTGAGAAGGCCTAAAAGAAATAACACTCTAGTATTAATAAACACACCTAGCTTCCAGATCTTGGTTTTCAATACTGTCTTCCACTTAAAGGAATCAGAGCTCCTTAGAGAAACGGCTGATTCTAAGACTGGAACTAGAAATATACAAGATAAGCTTTCACTGTAGAGTCAGAAGGTCAGGAAGTGTTTTATTTTTTCTCCAAAAAACAAAACAAAACAAAAATTGATGAGAATATGTCCAAGGGACACAAGAGCCAACTGAAAGAACATCCAAAAGACAAAGTTGGAAGAATGAGGAAAAAAAAAAATTAACTACACAGCATTAGGTTATAGCCTAAGTATAAAATAAATATCTATGAGCCTCTACCTATAAAAATACTAAAATAATAAATAGGGAGAAGAGACAAGTCTCCCATACAGAAGAATTTCAAATAATTTACAAAGACATGCCTCCCTACAGGAGAGGAAGCACAACTTCCCACTAAAGTCTGGGCTATACATAGAGACTTCCTCCCAGAGTACAGTATGGAAGAAAGGAAAGGCGTAACTTTACTTTACCAAACACTACCTTCATCAGGTGATTTAAGGTCAACACCAATAGTCATAAATCATGCTTATGGTACTTTCTCTTGACAAATTGTGATGAAAATGGTACTCTGCCTTCTGTGCTTTTCTTCCCCCAAACTCATAGATCCTATCTAATCATGAGAAAAGTATCAGACAAATCTAATAAAGAGGCATCCTACAATACACCTGACCAGCATGCTTTCAAACTGCCAAGGACATTAAAAACAAAGAAAAGTCTGAGAACCTGCACTGTCAAAAGGAGCCTAAGGAGACATGACAGCTAATTGTAACATAGTATCCTGGATGGCATCTGGGAACAGAAAAGGGACTCTGAATAAACTATGGACTTTAGTTCATAATAACTTGTCAATATTGGTTCATTAATTGTGACAAATGTACCATAGTAATGTACAATGTTAACAATTGAGGAAACTGTATGTGCCCGGTGGTATATGAGAACTCCCTATATTATCTCTCCCCTTTTTTTTTCCTGTAAATCTTGAGTTGCTGTAAAAAAAAAAGCCAACTTATTTTTTAAAAAGGCTCCCCTCACTTATTTCTCATTCACCAAATTCCTACTGTCCTCAAATAGGTAAACACTATTAGTTTCATATATATATATATATATATATATATATATATATCCAAAGACTTAAAAAACTTATATACAGTAAAAGAAATATAAATACACACATATTTCACTTCCTCTTTTTTACACAAATTGTACCAAGGTACATATGCAATGTTATATTTCTTGGTTTCCTTACTTGACAATATAGTTTCAAGATCTCTTCACAGCAATACACAAAAAGCTTGCTTTTTAAAAAATGACTAATGTGAATATTTCACAATTTAGTTAACCAGTTACCTATTACGCTTTTTAAAGGTTGCTTGCAATCTTTAAAAGGTTGCTTGCTTCAGTGAATAATTTTGTGTGTGTGTTGTTTCACTTGTAAGGAGGCATATTTATATGTCAATTCCTAGAAATAGATCTATAGGGCTTAAGGGGAATTTACAACTGTATTTCAGATGGATATTGACAAACTACGCTTTTTAGTAGTTGTGCCAGTTTACAGATTCCCTAGCAATATATGGAAGTGCCTCACCAGCTCAATTTGTTATCATGTTTTGGGGTTTTGTTAATCTGATACATGAAAATTGATATCTTAGTAGTTTTATTTTTTACAGATCTTAAAATATTTGAAGAACTTAATTTTGACAGTGTTTTATTTTGAGGAAGAAAGAGAAAATCTAAATTCGAAAACATCAGTTTCCATCCATGAGGATTTATTCATACATTAAATAATTTCACAATTATTTATATTGTCTACATTAACAGTTTCTGGTATAATAAATTTCACAAATTTATTTTTGTTGCTACTTACTCTCACATGTTTTCAATGTGCCTCTATCTAAGCTAGAAACAGCTTCTAGTTCTAAAAAGTCTCCAGGAAACCTTGGGGGCCATTCCATAGCAGCTATCTCAGGTCAAGAGAAAAACCCAGGATATAAGAGAGTTCTCATTTTCTGCAGAATGCAAGAGTGAGTCTTTAGATAGAGCTTGCCAAATTCATGCCTTGCTTTTTCTAGTACATAAAATCAAAACTCCAGATACCATGTTGACATATTTGGGGTCACAATTATAAGGAATTCATTTGAATCTAACTTTCATATACCCACAAATATAAGACATTTCATTCCTTATACTATACCTACTAGCAAAAAATTATTTGAAACATTAGAATCTTAGAATTCTAAACTAACTTCCCACCACACCTGGAAATGATTTTATAATATTCCTGAAAGATGGCCATCCAGACTCAGCTCACTTCTTTATAAGGCAGTCCAATATTTTTAAATAGCTCCACTAAGGCAGAATTATTTTCTAAAATCTGTTTCCCTAAAACTTTAACTTTCTGGTCATAGTTGGCCTGGTTGGAAAGAACCCGACTAAATTTATTCTCTTTTCTACATAGCAGTCCATTAAGAAACAGTGGCACCTTTTCTTATAAATATTACATTGCCAACCTTCTTGAAAGTCTTTATGTAAATGATTTCTGGATTCCAATATGCCAATTTTCATTGGAAACGGCATTCAACACTACACATAAAGCTTCAGTTATAGAGTAAATATCAAATGAAATGGGACATTTAATTCCTTTAACCTGAACTTTGTCATGGCTAAGGCATATCCTACCTTTGTTGCTTACTGGTTTTATAGACTAAAGTAAGTTACTTAACTTGACTAAGGATGGATTTCTTCACTTGTAACATGAAGATAATAATCATACTTACCTCCACGAGGCTATTTGTGAATTAAATAAGATAATATATGTTAATACACTACCTGGAAAACAGCTTTTCTTTTCTGGAAAAGAAAGTGAGCTTTGGAATCAGACTGCCTAGATACAAAGTCTAACTTCAACATTTACAAGCTGTGTGACCTTGGATTAGTTATTTAACTACTCTGGGCCTTAGTTTCCTTATTTACACAAAAGGAATAATAGTCCCTACCTCATAGGTTTTTTTTTTTTTAACTTCATACGTCAAAGGAACATTTACAAATTTGATCATGTACTCAGTATAAAGAAAAGCTGTTGGTTTCAATTTACTAATATTTAGTTTAAAACCACTGCATCAATATTTGTAATATAAATAGACTTATTATATTCCTTTCTTTTAGCAACTTTTGGATTTTGATAACAGGGTTATTCTGGCCTTGCAGAATGAGTTGAGACATATACTCCAATTTTTGGTTGTTTCAAAAATATTATATAGAATTAGCATCCTCTGTTCCTTGAAAGTTTGGCAAAATTTGTTTATAAAGTCATCTGGCCTTTGCTTTGTCAGGAGACATTGCTTCAATTTATTTAATAGTGTAGGATCTTCTGATTTTTCGGTCAGTTTTCGAGTAATATGTCCATTTCATCCAAGATTTCAAAGTTGTTTACATGAGGTTGTTCAGAGCATTCTCTTTTCTTATTATGTTTTACTTTTTATCGGTAGTCACTGCCCCTCTTTCATTTCTTACACTGTTGGGTCTTCTCTATTCTTAAGATCTAACTTGCCAGAAGTTTGTCTATTGCATTGGTTAAGAAAAAAAAAATCAATGTTTTGTTTTGTTGATCTTCTTTACTGTATCCTTGTTTTCTATTTCATTGACTGCTGCTCTATTTGTATTATATTTTTCCTTCTTGGGTTTATTCTTTTCTTCTTATAAAAGTATTTAAAGCTATACATCTCCCTTAAAGCACCACTTTGACTACACACCACAAGTTTTGATATAGTGTTTTACTATCATTCAGTGTTAGATACTTTTATATTTTCATTAGAATTTCTGTTTAAACCCAAAAGTTATTAAGCAGTGCATTTTTGTAAAACTGTAAATGAGACATTACCTACTGTAATCATTCTACTCAACAATGATTATGAAGTCCTAGTCAAAGCATAAGTTTTATTATGAACCAAGGATTCTCAGTGATCCAACTGAATGCTCCTGAGGTCTGATGAAAAACAGAGGGAAAAAAAAAGAAAAAGAAGCAGAAAATCTAAGAAATTTCCAGGTAAAAGAGTTGTTACCATTAAAAGAAAATGAATCAGAGCTGCAGTAGACTTCTCATCCGTTAACACTGAAAGCTAAAAGTCAATGCATTAGCATTTATAGTATACTGAGAGAAAAGAACCCAGGAATTCTATACTCAGCTAAGACACCATTATATCCATCAAGTAGAAAATTATATCATTTTGTATTTTGAAGGTCATTTGCAAAACTTGATCATGTAGTCAACATAAAGGCAAGCTTAATAAATTCAAAGAGATATTATAAGTCACTTCCTTTAATCAAAATACCTCCAATTCAATAAATTATCAGAACACCTCAAATTAAACAGATAAATAAATCATCTCCCAAAACAATAAACTACTTAGAAATTAAGAAATATATTTCTAGATAACCCTTCAGTAAAAAAAAGTGAGAAGTTATAGATTATTTAGAGCACTGAAAAGGGGCCAGGCTCGGTGGCTCAGCCTGTAATCCCAGCACTTGGAAGGCCGAGGCGAGTGGATTGGCTGAGCACATGGGTTCGAGACCCACCTGGGCAACTTGGCGAGGTCTTGTCTCTACAATAAATCAAAAATTAGCCGGGCGTGGTAGTGTGCACCTGTAGTTCCGGCTAATTGGAAGGCTGAGGCGGAAGGATTGCCAGAGCCCAGGAGGTCGAGGCTGCGGTGACACTGCACTCCAGTCTGGGGGACAGAGTGAGACTCCAACTCAAAAAGCAAAAAAAGAAAGCACTGAAAAGAAGAACAATTCATATTAAAAGTTATGTGACATAGAGAAAGTATTACTCATAGGAAAATTTATACACTTAAATGCCTCTATTATTTTTTTTAAAAACATGCTAAATAAATAAGTATTCATCTTCAGAAGCTTAAAAAATAAAAACAAAATAGAAAAGAAATGGAGTAGAGAAAATAAATAGAGAGGAGAAAATTAACATTATGAAAATAAAAGTTGTAGAAAGTATTTTAAAAATCTTTGAAGAGACCAAAAATCACAAATTAGGTATAGTCACAAATACAGGAGATATTTTAAAAATAAGAGTATGTATTACATACTACTTTATGGTTACAAAGTTTAAATCTTACAGAAAACGGTTTCCTGTCAAAATATAAATAATCAAAACTGATAGGAGAAGAAATGAAAATTAAATATTCATATTACCACAGAAAACTTTGGAAATATCAAATAACTACCACTGAAAGAAGCACCAATGAATTTTATCTAAAGACACTGGCTCCATAATTGAGTTTTATCTAACTTTTGAAGAACAGAGTATCCAATATTATTTAACCTATTTGTTTTATAAAGTTTACTTAATTTTAACACAAGCTCTAACAAAAATTAGTGCCCCATAGTAAAAAAATTTATAGCCCAATCTCACTTAGGAATATAGTTGCTGAACTTATAAACAAAATATAACCATGTAGAAAACAATGTATAAAAAATGAATTAATGTATGGTTAATTCCATGTAAGCATAGGGGCTCCACTCTTGGGCAATTTGTCAAGGTCGGCCGAAGGAGAAAAAACATGCTATTAGCGTCATGTGCTGCATGAAAAGGCATGTGAAAAAATTCAAAAAAGCATTTTTAATAAAACAGGAATACAAGAAAAATAAAGACTATTTACCAAAAAAAAAAAAAAAAATCAAATATAATTCCAAGTGGCAAAACACCAAAAATATTTCTATTAAAATCAGGAATTAGATATGGATGTTCACTGTCACCATCTTTACTTAACACGGTCTCAGAGGTTCAAATGAATTTAATAAGACAAGAAAAGAAATAACAGATATAAACACTGGAAAAAATAGATAAACTCTTTTTGGGGGATGTGGGCACTGAAGGTATAATTGTATAACCAGAAAAATCCAACAGTCACTAATTTAAAAAGTCCACTATAAAATTAATATGAGAATTTTTGTGAAGTGGAAAAACATAAAACAAATTAAAACAATCAATAGCTTTTGTCTACTCTAGCAACAAACACAAAAAACTGAAATAGAAAAAATAGTCAGCCGGGCTCGGTGGCTCAGCCTGTAATCCCACGCTTTGGGAGGCTGAGGTGAGTGAATTGCCTAAGCCTGCGGGTTCGAGACCTGCCTGGGCAACTTGGCGAGACCTCATCTCTACAATAAATCAAAAACTAGCTGGGCGTGGCGTGTGCCTGCAGTCCCAGCTACTTGGAAGGCTGAGGCGGAAGGATCGCCAGAGCCCAGCAGGTCGAGGCTGCGGTGGCTGGGAGCAGCCACTGCACTCCAGTCTGGGCGACAGAGTGAGACTCCAACTCAAAAAAATAAATAAATAAAGTCCATTGACCTTATTGGTCAGATGACAACAACCTCAGAGGAGAAAGGGATCTTCCTGAGGATAGATGGGTAATGATCTGAAAATGGCAATCGAAGCAAGAGAGAAGTTAATACTGGTTCTACACCCCATTGACCAAGAGCACCAGGGCTTTGTCACACCCAACTCCATGTACCTTTTACCATGCCATGACAACCATGGTTGTCTTCAGGCTAGGTGTGGTGGCTCACACTTGTAATTCCAACACTTGGGTGTATCCTTGGGCAAGTTGCTCAACCTCACTGAGCTTCCCCCTTTGTAAAATAATGAAGATTAGGAGAATACTCCTGTGGCCAGGCACAGTGACTCACACCTGTAATCTCAACATTTAGGGAGACTGAGGCGGGAGGATTGCTTGAGCCCAGGAGTTCAAGACCAGCCTGGGCAACATAGAGAGACTCTGTCTCTACAAAAATGAAAATAAAAATAAATTAGCCAGGCATGGTGACATGTGCCAGTAGTTTCAGCTACTCGGGAGGCTTAAGCAGAAGGATCACCGGAGCCCAGGAGGTTGAGGCGTGGTGAGCCATGATTATGCCACTGCACACCAGCCTGGATGACAGAGAAGACCCCAATTCAAAAAAAAAAAAAAAGAATACTGCTATATTCGTTTCCTGTTGCTGCCGTAACAACTGCAAATTTAGTGACTTAAAACAACGTAAATTTATTATCCTATAGTTGTGGAGCTCAGAAGTCTGAACTCAGATTCCCTGGGCTAAAGGCAAGGTGTCAGCAGAGCTAGTTCCATCTGGAGGTTCTGAGAGGGAAGTCTAGTTGCTGTCGTGAACTACTAGTGGTCACCTGTGTTCCTTGGTTCAAGGCCTGTTCCTTGGTTCAAGGCCCCTTCCTTCATCTGTTTTGGTTTTTTTTGAGTTGGAGTCTCACTCCTTCGCCCAGACTGCAGTACAGTGGCATGCACACTCACAGCCACCCCAGCATCAACCTTCTGGGCTCCTGCAATCCTTCTGCCTCAGCCTTCCAAGTAGCTGGAACTACAGATGTGTGCTACCACACCTGGCTTTTTTTTATTATTGTAGAGACAAGGTCTTACCAGGTAGCCCGGGCTGGTCTCAAACCCGCAGGCTCAGGTAATCCACTTGCCTCGGCCTCCCAAAGTGCTGGGATGATAGGCTGAGCCACCAAGCCCGGTCCCTTCCTTCACCTTTAAAGTACATCACTCCAACTGCTGCTTCATCACATCGCCTACTCCGCGGACTCTGACCCTCCTGAGTCCCTCTTATAAAGGTCTTTGGGATTATATCAAGCCCACCTGGATCATCCAAGATAAGTCCCACCTTTAAATCATCAACTTAATCACCTCTGCGAAGTCTCTTTTACCATGTGAGGTAGCATTTACAGATTCCGGGGATTAGGATATGGACATATTTGTGGGTCCATCATTCAACCTACCACAACTACCAAAGGACAAATGCAAGATGTGTATGTAAAGCATCTAGCACCGTGCCTCAGACTCAACAGGTTTTTGGTGACTTCCCTTGGTAACTGTCCTCTTCCCCCGGCCCCCAAGAGACCTGTGCCCAGAGGGATCATGGCAGGGCATGCCTTACCCATCATAAATGGCACATTCTGGCTCCATGGCAGATGCATTCAACCCCAACCGGAAGCTGCCACAACTCTCCATCTAGACCACGTGCTGCCTCGTCTCTCCTGGTCTGTGCTCATCGTCTCCAAAGACCAACTTCTGGGCAAGTCTCGAGACCCTCACTCCCCTCCCCACCAACTTCAGCTTGCCCATGGGCCTGGCCAACCTGGCGCCAGCTCTGGCCCCAACATTGCAGGACTGTCCCTTGCCCAGCACCATCTCATGCAGCCATCACTACATCCTTTCTTTCTGTTTATCAGTGGGTTGGATGAATGCATCAGAGATCCTCAAGTGGGTGACCCTAACTCAGCTGGGTGGTTAAGGGGCTGATAACACATAGGACAGAACTAGGCTGTTAGGGCCACACCTGGGGGAGAACACAATCTCCCAAAAATGGCAATCTGGGTTGTACACTCTAGAACAGATGCATTTGACAAACACCCATCTCTAAAAGGAACGCAGCACTCTGCTAATATTCAAAAGTGATCATGAGTTTTATTAGTCTTGGAGTACCCAAGAATCATTAATAACAAACTGCCTAATCATTTGGAATGAGAACTCCATGAACTGGTAATCACCGAGCCCACTTCCTTGCCCTGCAGCTGGCAGCTTTAGTGGGCCCAGAATCTAACGCCAACAGCTGCTCTGCCCAGAGAAACAAAGATGCCTGTCTCCCCCAAGGGCTCAGGAAACCCCAAGCACACATGAGAGTGCCTGATTTGGGGGATTTAGAAATGTCTCTCTATATTATTAGACTTAAAACAACTGTTCAGCAAGACATGTAACCAAGTGACCTAAGCCTTGCTGTCTGAACTTTCAAACATGAATGCAAAATTTGCCTGTTTAAGAAAATAAAAACAATTATAATACTATAAGAAAGGGATTGGCCGGGCTCGGTGGCTCAGCCTGTACTCCCGCACTTGGGGAGGCTGAGGTGAGTGGATTGCCTGAGCCCGCAGGTTCGAGACCCGCCTTGGCAACTTGGCGAGACATCATCTCTACAATAAATCAAAAATTAGCTGGGTGTGGTAGTGCGCACCTGTAAGTCCAGCTACTCCGAAGGCTGAGGCGGAAGGATCGCCGGAGCCCAGCAGGTCGAGGCTGCGGTGGCCGGTGGCCGGGAGCGGCTACTATACTCCAGTCTGGGTGACAGAGTGAGACTCCAACTCAAAAAAAATTTAAAAATTAAATATATATATATTATTAGAATTAAACTGATATATATTGAATAACTGTCCACTAATC
>CAUYQG010092869.1:0-19778 GCA_963574415.1 Tarsius wallacei
TTACGTACTTATGGTGGGAGTGTAAATTAGTACAACTTCTATGGAAAGTGGTATGGAGATTACTCAAAGAACTAAAAGTAGATCTACCATTTGATCCAGAAATCCCACTACTAGGTATCTACCCTAAGGAACAGAGGTTGTTATATATAACAAAGACATCTGCATCTGCATGCTCATCACAATTGCCAAAGTATGGAATCAACCTAATGCCCATCTGCTGATAAGTGGATAATAAAAATGTGGTATGTAAACATCACGGAATACTATGCAGTCAAAAAAAAGAATGAAATCATGTCCTTTGCAGCAACGTGGATGGAGCTGGGGATTGTCAACCTTAGTAAACTAACTTCAAAATAGAAAATCAAATACCACATATTCTTGCTCATATGTGGGAGCTAAATGGTCACAAAGATGTAAATAACAGACATTGGAGACACAAATAAGGGGGAAGGGGCAAGGGATATCAGGGTTCAGAAATGATCTGTGGGGCACAATGTTCACTATCTGGGGAGCAGGCCCAATCCCCACCACTGCATAATATGTCCATGTAGTAAACATGCATGTATACCCCCTGAATCAAAAATTTTTTTTAAAAAGTTAGTTAACCATCCCAGGAGTGTAGAAAAAAAATTGTTTTTTCAAATATAGTTAAAAGTATTAAATCTAGAAGCATTTCATCAGTTGATTGTTTTCCAGCCCCAGTTTGAGGATGGGACAGAAAACAAAGTTCATCTTATCATGAAGACAATTCCTGAGTGTTTTTGTTCATCTTGCATCAGCTTTTGTTTCAAACGATCTTTCTAAGGAAACATGAAATATATTTTTCCTTAGGGGCAAAGGGCAGATTTGTTTCCTGACAAGGATAATAATGTTTTCTTCTGGTGCAAAGGTTGGGCAGCTTTTCTAACAGCCACCCCCATAAAGATTGGGGGTTTCCTAAGCTCAGGGTTCCTTAGCTATGACACAAACCCACTGTGTGTACATCATCCACCTGGGCCCTTCTGCATCACTTTCGTGGGACTTGTGAGGTAAGATGAATCATTGCAAACCTTAAGCTCATGCTACTTCCTGTGCCATGAGTAAGAAAGTCTTTGGTCTCTGACCCAGGAACCTTGTGTCTTCTACCAGCCTCTTTGAAGCTGAAAGGTAGTTTGCTAGCTTGACAGTGATGTCTCAGACTCCTCACAATTCTTGATATACTTTATGAGTGTTGCTAGATTTTGAAATAGGCATCTCTCAGAGAAAAGAAGCTACATTTTTTTAGTTAGGACCAAGATCAAATCAATTTACCGTTTCAGAATTAAAGTTTCTGAAAAATAGCAGAAAAAACAGGCTTGACTGCTTTCCCCACTATTATGGGTGGTCTTTCTGCTATAATGGTCTTGGCAAGTCCCCACTTAAATTTCTTCATCACATCTCAAGATACTTCAGTTTCTTTTATGAAGCAGTTCTGTTTACTATACCTTTCCACAACATTTGGCTTTGTCTATAATCTTTAGGGCAAACTCCTTTCCAGTAGACCTATGGAATAATCAGAGAAAGACCATTTAAGACATAAATCAAATCAAATCTTCTACAGACTCAAGAAAGAAAAACTTGGCTTCCTCCTCATGAGAGAAATGTACCAATGGGGAAAAAAAAAACAAAGCCAAACTATATGTTAATTAAATATCCTTTTATAAATATTAATAATTATAATATTATTAAGTAACTCATATTTAAAGTATTTAGATTCTGTTGTATCAGAGACAGACAAGAAATAGTTTTTCCGTACTTCAATCTCAAAATAGTCCTCTTAGGAGACGACAAAATTAATACAAATGGATCAAATTAACTAAAAATTTTATTATCAATGTATCTTTACATTAATCCATTAATCACATTAGCCTATAATTCAAAACTGAAAACTCCCCAGACTTTCAGGATCTATTTCTCAGCCAAAACTTCAGTTGGGATCTGATTGGTACCTTATTATTCTGACCTTTAAATGCTCTTATCTGGCACTAGAAAGAACATTTACTTAGATGTAAGAATCTTGATTTTATTATTTAATTTTTAATCACCTGTAACATAATTTAACCTGAACTGCCAGAAGTATCTTTTAGTATAGGAAAACAGTGCAAGAAAGAACACTGCAGTATTCTTCGAATACATTAGTTCTCTCAAGGGCGGCTGCTTTTGCCAGGTGGTCATTGTAGACACTGATGAGGCCTGGCTTAGAAGAGGGACTTTTATTTAAATTGCTACTTCCATAACATAAACCAAACCCTGGCTCAGATTTCTAATGAGTTTTTAGAGTCATGTTTTAGAAGCTTATTTTGTTACTGAGGTGGCAATCTGTGTACCAGAGCTAAGTAAGGCTTTGACAACAGGGAGTTTACCTTGCGGACCAATATAAGGAGCACTAGGACTTCTCTGGAGATGTAACAAAATGGAAAACATGTAGTTACAAAGCCTTCTGAAAACTTCCCAACAAAAAATAAAAAATTACCACTGACAACAAGTAGGATAGTGGCCCATAAACACAAAGAATCTAATCTGAGCCTTTTCTGGTTTGATTATCTACAAAAGAACCGGAATAGGCTGATTCTGATCTTACACAGAGTCAGGGCTCATGTACCCTGAATTTCTGCCATATTCAATTAAGTATTAACTGGGAGGGAGGGCTACTATGAGAATTAAATGGCTAATACAAACACAGACTGAGAACAATGCCTGGCACAGGTAAATGTATGAGATTTTCTTTAAAAAAAAAAAAAAAAAAGGCTTCTTCTTTCCAATTCCCCTCTGGCTCATGGATGAGACCAGATATACTTCTCAGTCCAAATGCATACAAAACAATTTTATAATCTATGTGTGTACATACTTTTTTCCCGTCAAACTGCTTGTGAGCATGCATAATGGCCCAACAGTAGACTCCTTTCCAGGAAAGGGGAAAAGAGACTTTCGAGAAAGACCTTTTGTTCATTAAGATAGGAATAAACTCCAAGGAAAAATGTACATGCAGGTGAACAAGTAATTATCTCCCCACCCACTCACTTGTCCATACACTCTTTGACTACTGCAAAATTGCCATCACCGATGACCTTCCCAATTCTGTATTTCTCAAGAAGAGTTGATGATTCAGAGCACCTGTTTCCATTCACACCTGCAAAAAAGGATACATACAAAGTCTAAAGAAACCATCAGCATTTTGTATTGATTCCTACATACTTGTGAAATAATAAATTGCTGTGTATTTATTTCTAAATTTATGGTAAAAATAAAAGTCTCTGAGTATATCTCCTGAAGAGAGAACCTGAATCACCAAATTCCTTTTGACCTTGTTGGTTAGAATCAGAAACCAACATAATCAATAAACCTAAAAAAAAATTCCTGAAACATCAGTTGAAATAAATACCCTTGAGTAAAAAGGATCTCTAACTAAAACTTCTTTTCAAACTCTTGTCAATGCTAAAGAAAGGGAACGATGGTAGAAATTTAATCTTCAAAGTGTTCTCAATATTTCCCTTCAAGATTTTCTGGTAAAGAAAATTCTTCTCAGATCCAGATGCCTTGTTAAGGCTAATTCCTGGCTCAAAGCCTTCTCAAAAAACTGTGTGTAGGAGGGGGGAGTTAAGATTGGTCCGCTTTTCACTGTGTGTCACAGAGCCCAGCACATAGCAGACATCAAGTTACAAAACACATTTCTATCTGATTAAAAAGAAAGGAAATATATTTATGAGTTGTAAGCATACCACCTCTTAAGAAAAACAAAGGATGCCCAGTCTAAGATTTGAAAGCATGATGGATTTTTACATATCTAGAAGTGACCTCCACCACCACCTCCCACTAAGGTCAAATTGGCTGATAGGTGACATGATCACGTCCCTATTCTGGAGGATCACGATTTGGCACAGGTGGGTTTTGGGTGGTCACCAAGTTTATGTGGTAAAAGTCATGATCAGATTGAGAACTACCTTCAGGACTTATGCAACGATCAAGTTCAGGTCCACCATTTACATTGGAAGAAGATCTGCCGTGAGCAGAAATCTGCTAAAAGAGGAGAATGACTATTATTTACTAGGCTAAATTTACAAATCTTTAGCTAACTAATCCTTAGGTAACAGAAAATACTTACAGAATGAAAAAGTATAATAATGAAGACATAGAAGAAGTATTCTCCTTCTTCTCAGCTCACCTCCTTCCCTACATACAAGCCGCAGTAATGCATTTTTTCCTTAAGATACTTTCAATTCAGATTAGAAATGAGAAAAATTGACATTGTGTTACTTTTTTTTTTTTTTTGAAATTGTGTTACTTTTGACTTCAATGAAAGGAATCAAAAGAGACTATGGCCACAGCTGAGTAAAATACTTATGAGTGGCAAAATGAGGCTTAGAACTATAGATAATGCTAACAGTTCCAGGCTAAACACAAGACTCCTAAGAGCACAATCAATTCTTTTTTTTTTTTTTTTTTGAGTTGAAGTCTCACTCTGTCACCCAGGTTAGAGTGCAGTGGCAAGCTCATGGCCACCCCAGTATCGACCCGCTGGGCTCAGGTGATCCTTCCGCCTTAGTCTTCCAAGTAGCCAGAACTACAAGTGTGTGCTACCACACCCAGCTAATATTTTGATTTATTATACAGATGAGGTCTTGCCAAGTTGTCCAGGCTGGTCTTGAACCCCCGGGCTCAGACAATCCTCTCACCTCGGCCTCCCAAAGTGTCGGGATTACAGGTTTGAGCCACCACATCCGGCCTCATTTCACTTCTTTACAACAAAATATAACTGATGAGTAATGAAAATTTTTCAAAATTTACTTTTTTTTTGTCCTGTTTTAATTTTGGCCACTGAGATTGAAGGCAATTCCAGAACCATCAGCACTCTGTGCAAGAACGTCCAAAAGTCAGAACATCTAAAACCAAGGTCTGGCGAGGGGACTGACAGGGGCACCTATAAGAACAGTCATGACATTCTCCATTCCATTCGCTACCCACGGCCGCCACCCTCCGGTCCTTCTTTGGCTACACTTGGCACCTTGTCGAAGTTCCTTGGTTACTTTCAGTCTCTCCCATCCTACACATTATTGCCAGAGAAACTCTTCCTTAGGATAGTTGGGATATTGTACCTGGGATTCAAAAGTCCCCAAATCTTCAGCATGGCATTCAGGCCACAATCTGTCCCTGTACTCACCAGTCCAATGTGTTCCCCCATCACTTTTTCTCAGGCCTCTTAAACTTACATTAATTCAATTTCTTTTTTTTTTTGAAAAGTGACTTAAGTTTTCCAAGTCTTAATTTTCTGCTCTGAAAACAGAGATGGTAGCAGTACCCAGCTCAAAGATTTGCTGGAGAATAAAAATTAGTTCATACTTGTAAAATCACACTTAGTACAGTCACTGATACTCAACACTAACTCGATATTAGCTTATCAGCATCCTTCCTTAAAGCATCCAGCACAGTGCCTTGAAAGGAGTGACTAAGAATGTTTATGAATCACTAAATGTAAAATGGCTTTGGGAGACTTTCTGCTAAATAAGTCATTCCAAGTCTGTCCCTACTCTAACCCAAGCATTCCTAGACTGAAAATCACCAGTCAAGATAATAAGATAACCAAATTTTAAGTTAGGATCAGCCAAACTCTTCATGGAATAAAAATCAGAATGTAGTTCTTCTGAAAAGTTATATCTTAAAAAATAAACAGAAGCCGGGCACAGTGGCTCACACCTATAATCCCAGCACTTTGGGAGGTGGAGGTGAGTGACTGCCTGAGTCCAGGGGTTTGAGACCAGCCTGGGCAACTTGGTGAGACCTTGTCCCTACAATAAATCAAAAAATTAGCCAGGTATGGTGGTACGTGCCTGTGGTTCCAGCTACTTGGAAGACCGAGGCAGGAGGATCACCTGAGTGACAGCCCGAGTGACAGAGTGAGATCCTGATTCAGACAAACAAACAAAACCAGAAAGATCCCTGCTGAACACAGGTTGCCCCCAGGATAACCTCTAGGATGGGGGGTGGGGGGGTGGATTGTCAAAGTTTGAGAATGACAATGAACAGTGACCAGTTGACCTGCATGTCTAAATCGCAAAACAGCCCCACACGCTCAGGCCATAGCCAGCTAGGTCAGAAATGGTCACTAGGCAGGAACCATCTCTCTTCAACTCTCAAGCCTCAGGAAGTCGAGCAAGGTGCAGGTCCCCACACCTACTCCTGAGGTCCAAAGACCTTCTGTTGTCTCTTTTCTCCCTGAGGCCTGCTTGTCCTGGAAGCAGGTAGCAGTCTTACAACAAGTGCCTTTCTTGAGCTCATCTGAGTTAAGTATTGGTTTACTGCAAGTCGATGTGTCCTGTCTGATGTAAGGACTGACTAGGAGGGAAGTCTCAGAAGGGGCTGAGATGAAGGCATTTTTACCTCCATGCACAATTTCATGTGGGTAACTCTTTGGAGTATTTACTAGTTAAGTTCTGTGAACCACTGTAACTTTCCCAATGTTTATTTTGATTTATCCCCCATTCCCACCATATCCTGATCTCCTGTATGGCCCAGAAATTACAAGCCTGATGTATGTTGGAATTCACGGGTGACAAGGAGCAGGGAAAAAGACCAGGAAACAGAATAGGTGCTGGAAGCTGCTCTTCCAGTGACTACTGGGTTCCAGTGGCAACTGGGCTGAAGCCCGGAGCCTGGGAAAGAGGAGGGGACCTCTTGAAAGTAGAGAGGGTACTGCACGGGGCCAAGTAAAAGGCTACTTTTAAGCACACCTGACAAAGGCTTCACTAAATCATCAGGAAATGCAGCTCAGCAAATAATAATGGCCAGAACATTTTTCAAAACTCTCGGATTGACTGATTTTTTTTTAAGTGTTAAGACTCAAGCATTGAAAAAAACAAAAACATATAGGATTAACAGAAGTGACTTATCCAATTATTTATCCAAATATGTTCCTTTATTTGAAAATAAAACTTTCACAAAGAGAACAAAAGAGGCATAAAAAATAAAGGGGATAATTTTATTACAGTGCAGCTGAACAGAGACATAATTAGAGAATTTTCCCTTCTCTTTCTTAACTCATAGTAACATTGATAGCAACAACCTGTACTGTTTTAAAGGCTATGACGATAAGACACACAGCTATTTCCACCCAGAAGCTGATGATCTTATGAGGCGGGGTATGTGTACCTAAATCACTGCAGTGAAACCTCGATGTTCTGGGACAGGTGCTGATGGTTACAACTGACACCGCAGAGCCGTGAGAGGGAGCCATTTTGCTGTGGCACGAATCTGTACTTGTATGCTTAAGTCACTCTGCTAGTGGTAGTTCCTTTGACTTCCTAGTAATGAAGCCTGGCTTTCCAGAGGTACAAGAGGAGCTGGGTATTCACCAAGATCTCTGGACAGATCACTGCCAGAGGCGAAGCATCTACTGTTCAGTATCAGGCAAGGCATTTCCAGTGCCCTGAGAGACAGACAGACAAAGAGCAATGAAAATGCAGGGGCTAAGGCCATGACTTCACAACATTCTCACCATTTCCTTTGCACACTTTTTTGTATTCCTTTGTCCCTTGTAAGAGAATTACTCTCTTGCTGGAGTAAACATTGAATTAGTACCCCAGAGATCAAACACGGCATTCAGGATTAAGCCCATTCCCCTTTCTATTGTCAAACACAGCAATTTCTACTAAAATCTCTTAAAATGCTAATGAGCATTCAGGCTTCCATCAGCAACTGTGATGCTGAGATGGCACAAAGCGCCTCGATTGCCGTGTGCTGGTGAGGCCCTCCTCCATAAGGCATAACGAGAGGCAGCATCTGTGCTCTTTCAAGACACTGTCCATAATTACCAACTGGTTCAGAAGGATGGGATTATGTTTAGGGGTGGGAAGGAGGGGGGAGAGATTTCATGATGAGGTCCTGACTGGTCAAAGAGGGAGGGTGACCAAAACCCTAAAGATGTTGCTGAGTGTGTTCACTAAGATCTGATGTCCTCGCACCACCCGCCTACTCCTCTGGCAGCAGAGTTCCAATTTTATGAGCAAGCAAGGAAGAGAAAAGCACGAGAATCCTCTCCTGCTAAGAACTTTAAAAAAAAACCAACTTGAAAACAGAGCAGAAAAAGCTATACAATGCTCTCTATTGCTGGCATCCTTTAAAAAGGCTGATTCATGACTGATCAAGTACATCTGATGATGAGTAACATTCCAGTTTTCTATTAATATGTCTTTAGTCAGGATGTTATGTCAGAGGGATCTACAGTAAATTTCTTCGGTAAGCAGATTATGGCTATTTTTATAAACTTAAAATGTAAAGAGAAACGTTAAATACTACACCAAAAAAAGGTGAAATCTTGTTCAGAAATAGGCAAGTCAAAAAACAAGTAACAAGAATAGTTATTTACTGCATTATGGCATATTATTGACTTCTGAGTTGAATGTTAGACACCATTTCATTCTGATTTTTATAAGAGGAAGAAGAACTTAAACAGAATCTGGGAGATATTTTTGAGTCAACTTTACTGCATGTATTTTGGAAAATGGCATCCCATTTCAAGTATTAAGTGGCTACCGCAAAGGTCAGAAACATTTTCTTTTTTTTTTGGAGGAAAAAAGTAATATTTTAGGCTTTGGGGATCATATGGTCTCTGGTGCAACTATTTAACTGCGCTGTTGTAGCATGAAAGCAGTCACAGACCATATGTAAATAAATGAACATGAATGTGTTCCAATAAAATTCTATTTAGGAAAACAGGTGATGAGCTGAATTTGGCCAGCAGGTGAACTCCTGGTCTGCAAGAACTTTCTTAGGAAAGCTTTTCCTCCAACATAATCCTTATACTGTTAAACTCTAGGACAGAATAACCTTCGAGGTATAATTGCTGCTAGGAAGCAGCAGTTCTCATCCCTGCATATTAGAATCACCTCCAAAGACTTGAAAAATTTGATTGCAGGTTACACCCCAAATTAATCAAAGGATCCCTGGAGGTAGTGCCCAGGTATCAGCATTTTTTAAAGCTCCACAGATGATCCAACATATAGCCAAAGTTGACATCTGTGGAGGAAGTTTCTGACAGTGATTGTGATTAATTGTTCAGCAAAATCTGTTTAAGTTCACTCTGCCACTCATGCAATACTCTAATCACTGCAAGTCATCTGTATCCAAAGGACAACACTGTCTTCGTAAGAAAAGGAAAGACACTCATATGGTTTGCTGCCTCCTGCTTTGTGCCAAGTGAGTACTGACTAAATTAGGAATTATCATCCTCTCCACTGGCCCGTGAAAAAACCCAAAGCTTAGAGAGATTATGTGACTTGCTCGACCACCACAGCAAATGCAGAATCAGAATCTAAACCTGGGTCTGATTCCAGAGCCCAAGAGCTTTCGGCTAGTCTCACACTGTCCCATCCTCTAAGATCATGAGAGAAGTCCTCCGAGGCTATTAAACTAACTAAGGGATGTCACCCAATTCCAGACTCACTGATCTAAATATACATTGTGGCATGCTTAGAGTGTGTTTTCAGACTATATAACTATAGTAACATTCCTATAATTTAGGCACATGATATGCAAATTGACAAAAAAATTCATAGCCTTTCCTCACATATTTCAAGATAGATGTTTTCTTTAAAAAGACGACTACTGAAGGACAATCTTTTTTATTTTTTTAAAGTATACTAGATAATGTTTGTAAATAGATTTGCTTCATTGTCATTTTCATGAGTTTTTTAAACATTAAAAACATCATTTCCAGGCCAGGCACAGTGGTTCACGCCTGTAATCCCAGCACTTTGGGAGGTGGAGGCAAGAGGATTGCCTGAGCCCACAGGTTCGAGACCAGCCTGGGTAATAAGGCGAGACCTCACCTTTACAATAAATCAAAAAAATCAGCCAGGCATGGTGGTGCACGCCTGTAGTTCCAGCTACTTGGAAGGCTGAAGTGGAAGGATCGCCCAAGCCCAGCAGGACGAGGCTGTGGTGGCCGTGAGCATGCCACTGCACTCCAGCCTGAGTGACAGAGAGAGACTCCAACTCAAAAAATAAAAAACGTCATTTCCATTAACTAGAAGGAAAGTCAGTATAAGTTACTACAAACACTGAATTTAAGAACAGAAAGCTTCATTACTCTTACATTGAATTTCTGATTTGAAATACTCTGAGATAGTCCAGTATGAGTAATGATATCCGATATGAACACAATGTGAAACAGCAACTAGAGGTTGGTAGCACAGGGTGTATTCTTACCTGTAGCCATACCTTAGACTTGGTTTCATTTGGCAAAATTAGTGGCGCTTGAGATTTCTGGTTGGTTAAGAGGGTTGAACAGAATCCACTCCCTGTACATGGATGTGGTTTAAAAGAGCAACCAGTTTGACTGTCTATCAGAGAGGCTGTGTGCACCCTAATGATTTGTGCCTTTCTGTTCTGAACACAGCCACCACCTCAGCTGACAACATCACCTGTCAAAACCAGTGTAGAACCTCATCACATCCCTCTGAGTACACCCTTCAAGTAAGGTGTTGGATTTTGAACAACAGACAGGTGGTATGACCAGGCCTACTTGCTAAAACTGCCTGTAAGCTTTCACTAATTTCAGCGGTGCCAGGGTGGTGAAGAGGTGCTTGCCTCTGCAGTTACAACTATGGAGGATACTGCAATTAGCCACTACAACAACCTCTAAGTCTTCAAGGAACCCAATTATCTCTAATGCACCACCAAGAAGAGTTTCTAATAACCCACCTTCATGAATAAGGGGGCATTTAAGATTAACACGTGTTGCTTATATTCAAATAAAGTTCTTACAGTTGGTCCTACTCATACACTGATTTGCTTGGCAAACCCTCACACAAAGTGCACAAAGATGGGCTTGAGCCCAGATGAGCAATTTACTCTCCAAGGAACCACATTTACTGAGCAACTACAATGTGCAACTCACTGCCTTCAGAGTCTGAGATGCATTGTTATGATTTATTTTGTTAGGGCATTGAAGTCTCCAAAACTGCTTAGTTCCTCTTTTGGTTTTTGTTTCTGTTCAACAAAATCAAAGATGAAGCCACCGTTCGGTGTTTCTGGGGTAATGAAGAGTGGTCAGTCTCTTAGTATTGAAGATTATGAACTAGTTTTAATTACAAAAGAAAAGCCAGAGCTCCAGGGAAAGCCGAAAATGTCTAAGGTCAGCAGCTACCGTGGATTTACATTTCACAGCTTCGAAAAGAAGTGTTCAAGTTCAGAAGGTCAAAGAGTTACATTTTAGCTCTGCCAATCAGGATGAGATACTACTAGCCCTTTCATCACACTTTACAAATCTGGAAAATCTTTCACCACCAGCAGACCCAAGAGACATCATCAGATAAAATATCAGCACATCAGACAGTTTATAATCTCAAGATGTTGGATAATGTTCCAAGTGTACTTTTTTCTTCCTTCTTTCAACTGACAAGAATGCTCAGAGCAGACAGCCTCCAGGCATACGCTTCAGCATCAAAACATGAGACATTTTATCCCTCGGTGTCCACAGATGTGCCCATGACTCTGAAGCCTTAAGTTACTACTGCTTTAAACGTCTTAAATTGGGACATGGATGATGAATTAAAGTTCAGGGAAATACTTTCTTCATCCATCTGGCAGCTGATGACACATTTACTACTCTTTATTGCCTATCTGTCCCAAAGAAAATGCTGTGATTTAAGCATAGTAAATATTCCTGCAGGGAAAATTATCAGCTAGATCGAAGGGACTCTGAGGAGATTGGGGAGAGGAAACAGATCACAGGCTGAGGTCAAGGAGAAAATGGAGAATCAGGAAGATGGGGATTAAGAGAAGCAAACAATATCAGTGGTGGTGGAATTCTAGGATTTGAAGAGGAGAAAAAAGAATGAACAGGGAGTGATCATTCTGGAGAACAAAAGGACTGGAAGGGGAACAAAGCAATAAAATTGATGAAAAGAGACTCTGACAGCCCTCAAAAAGGAGGGTGGACAGGAAGTGTGAGGAGGACATGATGAGGGAGAAAAAGCAGCACAGAGCAGACATTTTGGGTGGCTGATAAAGAAATAAAAATGGAGAAAAGGCTAGTGTGGTTGCCAGACTCCAAAATGGTCCTCATGAGCCTCACCTCCTAGTTTTCACACCCTTGTGAAGTCTCTTCTCATGCTGAATTGAATTCCCATGCTGAATGTGAAATCTCCATGCTTATGTGACTGCTAAGATATGACAGAAATCATGGGCCCTGGCTTCCAAGGTTAGGTCACAGAAAGGAAGGCTTTTGTATGGCACTCTCTTCTTTTTCCAATCTCTTGCTTCTGGGGAAAGCCAGCTGCCATGTTCTGAGGGCACTCAAGACAACTTATGGAGAGGTCTGCACAGCAAGTGACCAAGACCACCTACCAACAGCCAGTCCCAATCTACCAACAAGAGAATGAGTCATCTTGGAAGTCAACCCTCCATTCCCAGTCAAGACTTCAGGTATACCTCTTGACTGCAACCTCATGAAAGTTCTTGAACAAGAACCACCTAATTAAGCTGTTCCTGAATTTCTGACCCACAAGAACTATAAGAGAAAATGAAACAGACCCAGCTTCCCCATAGAACTAATGGTTACAGTCGCTGCTTTTTTGTTTTGTTTGGTCTGGTTTTGAATAAACATAGAAATTGACTTTCCTGGCCTTAAAGTTTGAAAATTATCTCATCTTATCTGAGTTCCTTTCTTAAGAAAGTGACCCTCAGGCCTATAGTATCAAGAAACTGAAATTTACCAGATTACCACATCCATACAGATGCCAGATCCCTCCCTACTTCCTGTTTTCTACATATCTGACCCACTATATAGAGGGTGCCAAAAAATGTATACACATTTTAAGGAAAAACTGTATTAAATTGTAATACTCAATATATACTGATAACAAAAGATGAATACAAGTAATGTTTGACTTCTGCAATTACAAGAGGTGCTCAAAGTGGTTACGTTACCATCAGCATCCGGACACTTCTGTTCATAGTGAACTAAAAGTAATACATAGATAACGTCTTTTAAAATGTGTATTCATTTTTTTGGCATCCAGGATAAACCCTTGACTTCAATGGGATGGGGAAAACAATTTGAGAAGGGATCTCCTATTCTCCTTGGCTGATATCACTTAAATAGGAAGCCTTCTTCTCTGGGAAGACTTGTTGTTTCAGTGATTGACTTTCTGTGAAGTGAGCAATAGGATCCCAACCAAACCCCTGGCATTTCAGTAACAAAAATAAATTTTTATTGTTATTTTAAGCCGCTAAGTTTGGAATAACTTGTTCCTATAAGAGTCATTTACAGATTACTGATAGTATTGGAATATTTGAAGAGGGCAGAAAAGTGGAGAAAAATGAAGGATAGAGTTGGGAGGGTAAGTCAGTAATAGAAAAGCAGAGAAGATCATAAAATCTGGAGTCTCTCCATTTCTCTTGCCTTCTTGTACAATATTGCATGCTAGTTTTTTTGTAAATGAAAAACTTCCTTCATGTGAAAACTCAACCTCAAACCCTCAAGGTTTACAGGAAGAAAAACAAGATTATTATTCTATCTAATAAGTGCTTTCTCTATATTCACTCAATTAAAGCCAACCCCGTGCAATAGGGTCTATTAAGCATCTTTTCACAGATAAGGATTAAGGATGATGTAACTTGCCCAAGGTCACATAGTTTATGAGTGGCTACATTAAGCTCAATCCCAGACACTCTAACTTTACATACTTTTTTTTTTTTTTTTTTTGAGTTAGAGTCTCACTCTCGCCCAGACTAGAGTGCAGTGGCTGCTCCCGGCCACCGCAGCCTCGACCTGCTGGGCTCAGGCGATCCTTCTGCCTCAGCCTTCCAAGTAGCTGGAACTACAGGCACGCACTACCATGCCCAGCTAATTTTTGATTTATTGTAGAGACAAGGTATCACCAAGTTGCCCAGGCGGGTCTTGAACCCGCGGGCTCAGGCAATTCACTCACCTCAGCCTCCCCAGGCGAGGGATTACAGGCTGAGCCACCGAGCCCAGCTTACATACTTTTAATCACTGTACAAGCCAGTGTCTGTTTCCAGATGGGGGAAGCAGCAGACCCTGGAAACAGCCTGGGGTCATTCTTCTTGTAAGTTTTCTGTGTAGCTGCACACTAGGGGGCACTGTTTTCACCTTAATACTTTGGTCTAAATGGAGCAAGGATGTTTGTCCTGGTTCCCCTTAGTTTAACTAGATCAGATTTGAACAATCACAAAAAACCTTAAGAATTAAAGGAGGACAAAAGAAAAATAAACAAGGGTCCTGAGCAACTATGCACCCTCGTAACACAGGTACAGTACAAGTTGGCATGAACAGGCCTTAGAGCAGAGGCCTCTGGGCTCCCCATATTTCTGGCTATGGGAGGCAGCCTGATGCCACTGAGGTAAGAGAGGCTGTGTTTGGCCTGCAGAAAGACCTCCATCCTAGGTAACTATCACCATGAGTGGTCTTGCCCTTCAGGGAAACTAGATTTCCTAGATCCACACAAAAGCGAATTCAAGTTCTACGCTTCTACACCATTGGTGGGAGTGCAAATTAGTACCACCTTTGTGGAAGTCGGTATGGAGATTTCCAAAGAACTAAAAGTAGATTTACCATTTGATTCAGCAATCCTACTAGTATGTATCTACCCAAAGAAATAGAAGTCATTATTCAAAAAAGACACCTTCACCTGGATGTTTATCACAGCACAATGTATATATGTGGAATCAATGAAATGCCCATCAAGTGATCAGTGGTTAATAAAAATGTATAGATATTACACACACATACACACACACATGAATTATTATCCAGTGATAAAAAAGAATAAAATAATAATTTTTGCAGCTTAGATGGAATTGGAAAACATTACTCTAAGTGAACTAACCCAGGAACAGAAAACCAAACACCGCATGTTCTCACTTATAAGTAGGAGCTAAACTAAGGATCTGCAAAGGCAGAAAGAATGGTGTAATAGGCACTGGAGACTCCAAAGGGGGAGGGTAGGAAGGAGTGGAGGGATGAAATATCACTCATAGGGTACAATGTGCACAGGTGAGGGTGGTGGGCATGCTTTGCCATTATATAATGCATGTACGTAACCAAAAACTATTTGTACCCTTCAAAGCTATTGAAATAAAAAATTAATTTCTACTGTTTATCAATTAAAAAAAGAAGAAGCAGCAGCAAAGCCAAGTTCTAATACCTAGGAACTAGGTTCTAGGGAAGAGACCTAACAGGGACCTGCTGAGTGGCCTTAGTCTACAAATTTTTGGTCTATCCATGTTGTTTCCAGTCATCTGTTTAAGAGACTGACCTTGGCTGGGCATGGTGGCTAACGCCTATAATCCCAGCACTGTGGAGGGCAAGGTGAGGGGAATGCCTGAGCCCACAGGTTCGAGACCAGCCTGGGCAACTTGGTGAGACCTCATCTCTACAATAAATCAAAAAATGAGCCAGGCCTTGTAGTGCATGCCTGTATTTCCAGCTACTTGGAAAGCTGAGGTAGAAGGATCACCTGAGTGCTGCAGGTCGAGGCTGAGATGGCTGGGAGCATGCCACCGCCCTCTAGCCTGGGTGACACAGAGTGAGACTCCAATTCAAAAAAAAAAAAAAAAGAAAGAAAGAAACTGGCCTTGCTTTCCCACTGTGTCCTTGGGACTGGTGGGGTTTATAAGCATGGGCTCTGCTCTCAGACTTCACCTATGCCATTATAACCACAAGGTGGCTTCCATCTCAAATCTACCATATTACATCTCTCATATACCTGTAACCCATGCATTTGCTGGGCCTAGACTACACTAGCTGTTTCCAACCTATGCCAACCTTGACAATACTCATCTCCATTCCAAGGAAAACCAATAACCCTATCCAACAGTGAAATTTGTCATTTTACTACAGCTTTGTAGAGTTAGGTAGAAATGCTGGGCACAGTATAGACCACTTCACTTTCAAAGAGTTCCCATTAGACGCCTATTGGCAAGCTCTTCCTCCCCCAGGTCTCCCAGGTATTCTTCTCCATCTTTGTTTCCCTTCACCCAGCCTCTTCCACAATCCTGGATTTCTTCTCTTTTTTCCCACCCCTTCTTTCCCACCTTCTCAAACTTTTTTTTTTTTTAGTCAGAGTCTCACTCTGTCACTCAGGCTGGAGTATGGTGACATGCTCACAGCGTTGACCTGCTGGGCTTAGGCAATCCTCTCGCCTCAGCTTCCCAGAGTACTGGAATTACAGGCTTGCGCCACACCCCCGGGCAATCTTTTTTTTTTTTAACGTAGAGCATTTGTGTATATCTAAACCCAGGCGCTCAGTAGTAAACCATCCCCCTACACTTACCCTTCCTAAAAGACTTCAGCAACACAGTCTTTCTGTCACAGTTACACAAGCTTCCTCCTGGATGCCTGTGCTGGAATCACTGAAGCAGGCCCACCAGAGATGGGGGAAAGTCAGATCCCAGAGGTTACAGAGACCCTGCAATGGTCAGAGGCCCCAACCAGCCATTAGGACCTTGAGCAAGTCATTCCACATCTCTAAACCTCAGTTTCTCCATCTGTAAAAGGAAGACTAATCTAAAAGATCTGAGACTATTTCCGGTTTTCACATTCTGTAGTTTTTGGTAACTACTGACAAAAAAACTCTTTTCTGATCAAAATGTTAGTCAGGCTCCTCTGAGTCCTCTGCTTGTAGGCCCAACCTTGGACTCCTCTCCCTGTCCTTGCAGAATCCAGTTTGAGCAAAAATCCTGCTAAGTCAGTTTAGGGAAAATCCTCTGTGCCCTTGGTGTCTGACCTTGATATCAGATCACCCCACCTGCCTTCAGCGATAATCCTATCACATCAGTTAAGCCAGAAACCTCTTAACCTGGAAGTTTCCTCTTAGTAATCTTACATCCACTGACCTCTACCCTGCTCCTGGGTTATAAATCCCCACTAGTCCTTGTAAGAGCCAGAGTTGAGTTGAGTCCAAACTCTCTTCCTCACTGCAAGACCCTATTGCCAGAGTTGAGTTGAGTCCAAACTCTCTTCCTCACTGCAAGACCCTACTGCAGTGATCCCTGTGCCTATAGCCATGACCCTGTCCCCTCCTTTGAATGAAGTCTGCCTTACCATCTTTAATAAGTTTCAGGGATAATTTTTCTCTTTAACACCACTTAGACAAAACCAAAAACTGTATAATCAATGTATAACTCACTCAGTTGTCCTAACATTTTTTAGTTTTAGGTTTAAAGACCCTTAATTATTTGGTTACCAGCCTACTTTTTTACACTCTCATCTGCAAAAAATGACTCACAATTTGGAGAAAGCTTTGCTTCTGCTATTGGCTTTAGTCCAGCCCCTCCAAGAAAATAATTTTTTTTTTTTTGAGTCCGAGACTCACTCTGTGTTGCCCAGGCTAGAGTGCAGGGGCACATTCATGGCTACCGCAGCCTCGGCCTGCTGGGCCCAGACGATCCTTCCACCTCAGCCTTCCAAGTAGCTGGCACTACAGGTGTGCACCACCACACCTGGTTAATTTTTTGATTTGTTGTAGAGATGAGTCTCCCCAAGTTGTCCAGGCTGGTCTCAAACCCATGGGCTCAGGCAATCCTCTCACCTTGGCCTCTCAAAGTGATGGGATTATAGGCGTGAGTCACTGAGCCCCACCAAGAATATAATCTTTTATAGCTGTATGTGAATGTAGCAGAGTTGTCTCCCTCACAGGGATATTAAGAAAACTGAGCACTTTTTGTGGAGAGGCGGTTGCTTCATAATCTTGCTCAAAGAGCAAACAAAAGTGTCCCTAACAAGCTGTGATCAGAAATTAAAACATCATATACCCTTATTTTCATTTTCAGGTCTTTCAATGTCCCCACCAAAATATAAAAATAACTCCCAGAAATGGGCACAAAGTGGAGAAAACTGCGACAGAACATTAAATGCTGATTACCCTTTACTCAACCTTGCTTAATCCCCTAATGAGTAAAACCCAAAAGCCACCAATGCCCAGAGTGGTGTCCTGGCAGATAGAGAGGTGTGAGCATCAACTCCTGCACATACTGTCTTGGCTTGGTTTGCTTGCTTTTGTCAATTCTCCAATTCTTGGGAAAAAGATTATCTATCCCCAAGGCCATTAAAGCATTTAACTAGGATAAATAGTGGTAAAGAGTTCCTCCCATGAAAAACACTCCTCCACTGTCAGACATTCCCTCTTAACTGCTCTTAATAAGCTATTCTAAATGAAGGGGAAGGGGAAGGCCCAGCGCCAACACATGGTAATTTTCTGTAATTCTCCATTTGCAATGTCACTGAATAGAAAAAATAATGCGATGCTTTACACTGACATCAAAATTGGGGTATTTGGTATAGTAAAGAAACTTGGCTAAGTTGTATTATTTAAAAAGCAGGTTTTCATCCCCCAATGACAATATATACCACAGATTTTGGAAACTGTAATGAGATTAAATTTCCACAAGATACAACCCATGAGAACAGGCAATCTTTAGAGATAATTGGCATTGTGGCCTCGAAGCTGAATCTGTGTTGCACAGACTCATTTTAGCTACTGATTTTTTGTTTTGTTTGTTTTTTATGTCATCTAAATTTAAGATTCAACCACCAATATTTAATGTAAAATTTGGTGATTCTATATCCGCTTTAAAGTAAAAGAATGAAAAACAGACTCCCCATCTTCTTGGGTAGATTTTTTTTGTAACTTAAAATAACTATATTCCTAGCATTCTAGCAGTCATTTAAAAAATCAAATGTCTTTATTTTACAAATGAGAAAAAGAAAACCCAGAGGAGATATCACAGCTGCTAGCCAAGTCCACAGGCCCCATAAATCCCGAAGAAGGAGAGGGAGATCATGGGAAGACCACTACTCATTATCTTACTTATAATCTCATTTTCCATCTTGACCAGTAAAATCAATGCTTCATTTAATCAACAGATGATTTGTCTTCATCTGTTTTGTTTTGTTTTGTTTTGAGTCAGAGTCTTACTCTGTTGCCCAGGCTGGAATGCAATGGCATGCTTACGGGCATTGCAGCCTCAACCTGCTGGGCTCAGGCGATCCTTCCGCCTCAGCCTTCCAAGTAGCCAGAACTACAGGTGTGAGCCACCATGCCTGGCTAACTTTTTGATTTATTGTAGAGATGAGGTCTTGTCATTTTGCCCAGGCTGGTCTCGAACCTGTGGACTTAGGCAATCCTTTCCCCTCTACTTCCCAAAGTGCTGGGAGTACTGGCATGAGCCACCACACCCAGCTCTTTTCAACTCTTTTGGTTTCCATAAACAATCCTTGAGCACTTACTGTGTGCTAAATGCTGGGATCACTATACTAAGTGACACTTAGCATAGTAGGAATAATTTTACCTAATGTCTCAGCAATAATACAATCTATTGTCATGTTTTAAAAATTCCATGAATCTGCATCCCACAAATGTGAGCAATCTTGTGCGAGTATGTGTGCATGTATGAAGCAGGTATGTGCACGGAACATTAACGTGTTATTTCCTTGAAATGGTTAGCTGTCCGGTCCTAAAGCTACAGTCACAGTTGCTAATAAGCAGCACCAACTGACCTAGTGGCAACAAAAGAAAAGGACAACCTAAGACATAGGAGTTGAAGATGGACTAGGAAGAAAGACAGGAGTCCAGATAACCAATGAGTATTTAAAAAAAAGGAAAGTGGCCGGGTGTGGTGGCTTACACCTATAATCCCAGCCCAAGAGTTCAAGACCAGCCTGAGCAACATTGGGAGACCTCAACTCTACAAAAAAAAAAAAAAAATGAACTGGGTATGGTGGCTTGGGAGGCTGAGGCAGA
>CAUYQG010092874.1:0-14293 GCA_963574415.1 Tarsius wallacei
AGCAATTAATGGCAGTAAATACCTGTCTGGGGATGGGGGGACACTTCTTACAAACAAGGGTGCCTGAATGAGACATATTTGTGTACCTAACCCTTAAATGTACCCCTCAATATCACAATAAAAAATAAATAAATAAATAAAAGAAAAAAAAAGAAAAAATAAAGAGAGAAAGAGAGAGGGAGGGGGACAGAGAGAGAGAGAGAAAGGGAAGAGGGAGAGAGGGAGAGAGAGAAAGAGAGAGAGACAGCAAGAAAGAAAGAAAGAAAGAAAGAGAGGAGGAAAGAGAAGGAAATAGTGACACTCCAAACCCACCTGCTGAGGTACCCGCTGCGTGCACACTCGCGCGCACGCGTGTGTGTGTGTGTGTGTGTGTGTGTGTTAAACGAGGTTTATTTGCAATTTGATTTTGCCCTTTTGACTTCCCATTCACTTCAGGCTCCTCCCCTCTTTCAAAGAGGCCTTTGGTGACCCAATCCCATGGGTTTTCTACACATTCTTTGACACATCTTAATTCCAGTTTAGCTCAAGATTACATCCTCTGCTCCAAAAACATGCTTTAATATTGATAGAGATTACCTGAGACATACTTTATTATATGCAAACAAATCCACCTTTATAAAAAGATTCATTTTTAATATGTATTAGAGAAGGGAGAGTCAGGGGATAGAAGGTTGCAGAGTAAAAAGAAAATCATTAAAAGTAAGCTACCATTTCCTCTGACACCCACGTAATGATGAATGTGTATTGAGGTCTCCTTTGCTTCTTCAGTGACTCACCCCGCCCGGTATGGAATTCAGAAAGGCCCATGAGAGCTAGCTGCCTGGCTTACACGCTAAGTTAGGTACATACTTTATAACTCAGTGATTATTTCTCATGCAGTAGCTCAAGGGCTCAGAGATCAAAGAGTAAACCTCTTTCATTTGATACCAGCTCTACACTGATTCAACCCAGCTAAGTTGCTTTTAAAGTTCGTACTTCTCCCATTGTCACAGAACTGCAAATCCTCCCCGGGGGCCAGGTGCAGGGCAAGCTGACCTAAGCTATACCTTGAGCGAGTCTCCAAAGCCACCCGCTGAGGTCACCTTTAACCCTGGCTTCTCACACAATCATTCCGAGCACTCCCAGAGAGCTAAAGAATAGCTATAGTTAGATTTTTCATTTAAAATTTGGCACTGCCTGAAGTCATTCCCATTCCTCCCAAGGACTGTTGCCATTATATTAAAAAGAGTAAATTTGCTGCTGCACTACTTACTGCCCAGAAAATCCAGCTGAAACCTGCTACTGCCAAATCTGCAGTTTCAATGCAAGGCCAAAGCCTTTAAATAGCTCCTGCTAGTGAGGATTTTCTGCTCTCTAGAAAAAAAAAATTGATAAAGCCTCAGTTTGAAGGATTGGACATGGACCATTAGAAACAGAAAATGGTTGTCCCAGTCTTTCTCCGTTTCTGACTGTCCTATTTGCGTAATTCTTAAAGGTAAAGTCTCCTAAGAGTCTGGTGCTTGGCGTCTTTGATCAGAGACAGAAAAATTTACTTTACTTACATTTTGCTACAGTCCCTCAAGTCCGTCTTTAGAGGCTCATTCTCCACACCAAAAGTGTTTTTGTTTATTGTAGCCTAAGTATACAAAACTGTTTTTTAAAGAAACCAGAGGAAAAAGAGCAGTAAAAGAATGAAAATTTTTTTCTTAGGTCTCCACTGAGTCATGGCCTCCTACTGAGATTTAATTAGATTTCATTTACTTATTTTATAGCACTGTGAACAACAAAGCAGGAAGATACAGAAGTGGTTGTTTTGTTTTTGTTTTTATTCCTCTAGCCCCACATTATCTTGGCCCTAAACTTTTCCAGAAGAATTGGTCATCTGATGTAAAGTGTTGCAGGGAAAATAAGTAATTGATAAGAGAAACCCATATTAATAAAAATGCAATTTTGTGGAAGTTTAACATTTCATAATTAAGAGGATATTAATGTCTTCTTAATATATATCCAGAGTATCAAGTCTGACAACTTGATTATCTAGTTTGCTTACAAATTGAGATCTGTGGAAACCACATCTTAACTCTCTGCTGCTAGGATAGTTCCAAACACTTAAGAATCTGAATCAAAAATACCCCCACCCCTTAACAAACGCTATACCACTAATAGGGAACTCTGTTTAAATGTTCAGGGAAAATCTAACTTTCCTGAAGTTCCTCCCACTCAGAAATTTTAGTTTAATTTCTAGAGGTCATTTACCAAATACATTTTCTTTTCCACAAGAGATTATTTGAAGACCAGGTTCATTCTTTCCTGTGAATATTGTGACATTTTAGAAAAGTGCCTTATGGCTCATGAGTCACATTTCATGGAGTGTGTATCCCTTTTTACTGTTGTGCTGTGACCCTTCCCCCTGCCTTTAGATGTGTATTGCCCTCTCTGTTTCTTGGAAGACTATTTTAGGGCTCCGGGAGACTCTGTTGTAGACACGTAGAGAATCAGTAGGCCTGGGAGTTTGCTGCTCATGCTCAGGGTCTTTGTTCAATGAGTGCCAGATGGGGAAGTTTGAAAACCAGGTCTTTAACCTCTCTTCTGGAGTGTCTTTCATTCAAGAATTTCCCTATAGTATCAGGTTGAAATAAAGCTTACGTTACCCCCTACTAGGCTTCTTCCCCTCCGTAGTCCTGCTTACCAGCTTTTCTCAGAGCACTTCCTTAGTAAACCACCTTCACATAGTCCTCATTTCTGAGGCTGCTTCTTGGTAACTCAGCTTAAGACAATGTCTCTTCCCCTTAATGAGTAGCAATCAAAACAAACATTACTCCATGTATGGTCTAATCAGTGTATAACAAAATAACGTAACTGCTAGTTTATTCTGGGCACTGCACTTCCCTCACCATAAACCTAAGTTTGAATTCTACATTTAGACAACCAGATCTTACCACTGATTGCCATCATTGCCAATCAAACCCTTAAGAGGTTTTTCCGAATGGGCTATTAAAATATAGAACCTCTTCCTCCATAGGTCTGAAATAATGGAGAATTCAGTATTTATATTTTGTTTTTGTTTTCATGGCCTTTAGCAATAATGGAGCTTCCTAATATGGAAGTCTATAATTATATAGTTTATATTCAGGCTTCCAGTTCTAAACATATTATAGACTCAACTCAAAAACTCTTCCACAGCACATAGATTTGCTGGATAACTTGCAGCGATTTTTTTTGTTGTTGTTTTTTAGTATTTTATTTTTCGACAGGTAAAATATTTGCATGGTTTAACAATATGATGCATTAAAGCCTTTACGGTAAATTATTCCCCCAACCCTGATGTATAGTTCCCTTACTTCCTTCTACAGAGACTATACAAATCACCAGTTCATCATGTAGGTCTCTGGAGCTATGCTACAGGTGTATAAAAGAAAAAAGTATATATTATTCTTATGTATGGAATGGATACTATACATGCTATAATTTATTTTGCTTTTTTAACTCAACAACATGTTTTAAAGATAAGCTCATTTTTAATAGTAAAATAGCCCTTCATATTTAAAAAAAAATTTTTTTCTCCTTTCTTTCTTTTTCTTTTTTTTCTTTCCTTTTTTTCTTTTTCCTTTTCTTTTTTTTTTTTTTTTTTGAGACAGGATTTTGCTGTCACCCAACCTGTAGTGCAGTGGTATAATCATAGCTCACCGTAAGCTTGAACTGGGCTCCTGCTACAGGTGTGTACTACCATTCCAAACATTTTTTAAAAAATTGAGATAGGGGTCTCACTATGTTGCCCAGACCGGTCTTGAATTCTTGGTCTCAAATGATCCTCTTTTCTTGTCCTCTCAAAGAACTGGAATTTCAGGTGTAAATCACCATGCCTGGCCATTTCTTTTCCCCTTTAAACTAATTGTATGACTATAAAAGGAGTTATTTAACAAGTTCTTTAGTGATTGACTTTAAAGTTGTTTCAAACTTTTGCTTTTACAAATTTTGCAGCGAAAAATATTCCTTGTACATAGGTCACTTTAAATTTGTAAGAATATAATTGTAGATTAAATTCCTGTATGTGAAATTTTAGGGTCGTGGGGCTTGGATTTTGGAACATTGACAGAGTGTGCAAGTTTCCTCAATAGAGTTATAAAATTAACACTTCCACAAGCAATTTATGAGAGTTCTTCTCTCACCACACCCTGACGAATGTTTGTAATAAATGTTCTTTTAAATGTATAACTCAGCTTAAAGACCAATCAGGTATGTAACCAGAGGCCAGAAATGAGAAGGAAGCAAGTAACTATGCAATGAAATTGTGGCTACCATGGAAAGGAAATTCAGATTCATTATTCTAAGAATTTCAGATTTAACATTTATCAAATAGTTTAGAAAGATATTCCTCTCATGAAAGGTTTACACCTTTAAGTGAAAGGTGGCGGTTTAGAAACAATTTACCTAATAACGCAGGGAAGAACAAGGTAGTTATCCTGCTTGGTCTAGACAGTAGAAGGCAAATTAAATAATGTCCAGGTTGAAATTTGAATGTATGCTATCTGGATGGTCTAGTTACTTGCAAGACAAGAAACACACATAAAACACATTCCTAGAGACTCTTGCTTATGGTAGACTAGGCTTTCACTCAAAACACCTACAAAACTGAACAAAATATGCAAACTAACTATTTTCAGATGTTGAAAAGATGGCAGTGAAAGACTGTGACTCTCAAGTGAAGTGTCCCCAGGATCATGTAATTCCTCTGTCTGGGACCACTTTCAGATGGCAGCACAGGCTGGGTAGCACTGTGATTTTGCTGAGGTCAGAAGATAGAGGTGAAAATAAAAGACTATTGGGGTAGCTGGGATTTGTGAAGCAGATTAATCAAAGAGGAGGGAGCTGGCAGTAAAAACAGCTGCCAATGTTAGGTAAGGTTAAGTGTCCTTTGAGATTTAGTCTAAAATGTAAGCAGTGCATCCATAGGGAAGACTCCACAAAGCTAGACGTTGAATATCTACATGAAAAAGAACAACTAACAGGAGTTTTGAGCTTAACAGTTACTAGAACTCACACAAACCTGAAGACCTTTGAGACATCAGCCAATGTGGAGAAACCTCAGTAAGGATTTTAGTAGAGCAGAGTAATTCCCACTCAATCCACAATGCTTTTTAAGCCCAGAATTTAAATGGGAACAAGAGAAAACACCCAAGTGTGGATCTACTATGTTTTCCCAAATTAGACACCATCAATGAGAATTTTGTGCAAGTTGACCTGTCTTTCCATGTCATATATATTTAGTCAAAATTATTTTCAGTAGTCTGACAAGCAAGAATATTGGTAGAAGCCCTTCCTTTTAGTAACTTTCTCACTGGGTTTTCTGATAATACACAGTAATCTATGACCAGTGAGTCTGAGAATACTAGAGTCTTGTTTTTTTCACACAACTTCAAATGAGGTGGGCTCCCAAGTCATAAACTTTTTTCAACATAAGTGGAAATAGCTACTACTAATTTCTTTCACATTCACTTTTGATGCATCAAATCCCATGGTGATTGTCAGATATAAGCTTAACATAGGAATAAAAGAATGCAAGTGAATAGAACATATGAAGATACTTTTGGAAAGTTATCAAAAAGTCCTATATATATTCCAGGGAAGTCATTTTCAATATATATAATATATTTAATCTGTAGTTTCAAATATCATGTTTTTTTCCCTTAGTGTTTTATCAATGCTTGATTGGCTTTAAACGTCTTAAACTTTTCAATGGATCCCTGAAGTCAGCTTTAGGAGAACAATATATCAAGTCCAACAGGTGTTCACTGTGTCACTAGCTTAATATATTCATGATTATAAATATATGCTCCTTGGCATTATGTAAAATCTTCAGTCACAGCATGTAACAGGATTTTTCTTTACTAGAAACTTAGAAATGGTTTAATAGTCTTATAAAAAGAGAAGAGACACAGTCAAGGGGAAATACTCATCAATCTCATTGTTTCATATTTCTATTTAAATATTTATTGAAGTTCTGACCTAGATACCCATATCTAACTTGCCAGCCGCCTTCTAATCAGATCAAGAAAACATGTAATAGTATGTATTGTTAAAGATTTAATTAAGTCTAGTTAATCTTTATATTTATTTTCCATGACTCTTACAAAAATGTTTTTGTTACCAATTTACGAGTCCCTAAACATCTGAAAGCTTTGAAGAAATCAAATAAGCTGAATGATCAATTTAACACTGCCCAATGAGCTAACTTAAGTATGAAGCTAATTTAGAAATGAAGCATACTGAGAGACATTTTTATTGCTGTTTGCAGTCAGTGCTCTCCACAGAACAGAACCAAAAGGAGATTATATATATGAGTGTGTGTGTGTGTGTGTGTGTATGTATATGAGGTCTGAATATCACTATAGTTACCTTTGAAGTATTCCCCTGGGAAACTATATACCGACATCTGTGCCTAGTCCTTTCATCAAAACAATTTTGGAACTCCTTTTCTGGAATGGCTATCAGAGCTATCATGGTATTACCCTTGATGTTCTGAATGCCATCAAAATGTCTTCCTTACAATACTTCCTTTGTCTTCAGGTAAAGAAAAAGTCATTGGGGGCCAGATCAGGCAAGTACGGAAGGTTTTCCAATACAATTGTTTACTGGCTAAAAAAACTCTCTCACAGACACAGTGCTGTGTGAGCCGGTGCATTGTTGTGATACAAGAGCTCCTTTGGGACCATTTTTGCACACATTTTTCTCATGCCAGGATTTTCAGTTAAGATTTTCCTATTTCTCTACCAATGTTAATTGGGTCTGCTATGCTTTTTACAGTTACCAATAATTTTGACACACAATTCAACAAATTTTTGTAATGTTTTCATCAGTTCTGCTCATTACTGGCTGTCCTGACCTTTCTTCATCAGTGACACATTCTCTCCCTGCAGAAATGTGTTTAATCCACTTTTACATTGCTGTTTTCTTCATGGCATTATTTCTGTAAACTTGGACTAACATTTCTCTGATTTCATTTCCATCTTTGCTAAGTTTAACAAGAAATTTAATGTTTGTTCATTTCTCTAATTTAAGCTCTGACATTCTAGCGACTGCACACAAAAAAACACACAGTAATGAACGCCACTCAGCAAGACACTGCCACACATTGACACGAACACAGCTGTGAGACACTGATATACCAAAGTTTTGAAACCTTACTGAGTTGTTCATACAGTGCTGCCAGCGTAAAAGTATGGTGGCAAGTTTTTTAACTTGTCAGACCTCATGTGTATGTACGTATTTATACATATATCTCAAGACATTTTATGTTTTAAAAAATTAGTTCACCTGAAATTCAAAGTGCAGGTCTGCAGGCAGGAAACTCAGGCAGGAGTTGATGCTGCAATCTTTTTTTTCTTTTCTTTTTTTGAGTCTAAGTCTCTGTCACCCAGTCTGGAGTGCAATGACATGCTTGTGACCACCGTAGCCTCAACCTCCTGGGCTAAGACTATCTTTCTGCCTCAGCCTTCCAAGTAGCTAGAATCCCAGGTGCATACCACCATGTCTGGCTAATTTTTTAATTTATTATAGAAATGAGGTCTTGATAAGTTGCCCAGTCTGGTCTCGAACCCCGGGCTCAGGCAATGCTCTCACCTCAACCTCCTAAAATGCTGGGATTACAAATGTGAGCCACCATGCCCAGTTGATGCTGCAATCTTGAGTCAGAATTTCTTCTTCATCTGAAGAGCTGTAATACTAGTAAACAAGTTATCTGCTTCCAAAAGATGATGGTGGGGCAGGATAGAATAGGATAAACAGTATTATTCCATTAGACAATACTTTACGTGTCTCTTCAAGATGACCTAGGCTTTTCATATTATGTGTCACAAGATTCTCCTAGATTCTATTCACTGTCCTTCTACTAAGTATTTGTAATGGCAGCATCTCACTTGTCAGTATGAAGTCTATATTGGTGTCCTACAACTACTGTAACAGAGTATGGAAAGCTAGGAAACAACGATGACAGAAACCGGATGATGCATCTACAAACCAAGGAACATTAAAGATTGCCAGGAACAACCAGATGCTAAAAAAAGAAGAAATTCTTCCTTAGCAACCTTGGAGTTAGCATATCTCACTAACATCTATAGTGGTATAGCCATCTGCAGCTCAGTTTTTGTGTTCTTTTCCTAACTTTTACTCCTATATCTACTAAAGGGGATTCCAAAAAGTTCATGGAAAATGCATATTATGAAAAAGCTATGCAAGGATTTCAAACATTTTTTGTACCAATATAAACCTACTAACGCATACTAACACATCTGAGAAGAATCTTGTTTGCCACATACAGAAGGATAAGGCATTAGCTTGAAAAGAGTTAGCATCAGAGCAACATAGATTCTGCTGAACAATCGTCAAATTTAGGGTGAAGATTGAGTGTAAGAATAGTGAAATCATTTATTCTTTACAAAAATTTATGGAAACAATGCTTCAAAGAATTCAGCAATTTCCAAATGATGATTCATTTTAAGAAGGAATGAAATAATGTTGAAGATGAAGCCTGCAGCAGCAGATCATCCACATCAATTTTCAAGAAAAAATTCATTATTTTGCTCTCTAATTGAAGAGAATCTATGATTAACACAAGAAACAATAGCCAACACCATAAACTTCTCAATTTGTTCAGCTTACACAGATCTGCTTGACAACTTAAAATTGAGCAAGATTTCCACTCAAAGAGTGCTAAAACCACTGTGCCTGGTTCACTGTGCCCAAGTCAGCTGAGTTTTCAATGCAATTTTAAATGAATAGGATCAAGATCTTGAAGGATTTCTTTGAAGAATTGTAACAGGGTATAAAATATGACTTTATCAGTAGTGTCCCAAAGATAAAACAAATCAAAGCAAAGGCTGCCAAGAGATGGAGCTGGTCTGGTCAAAGCAAAAGTGTACTATACAAGAGGAAACATCATGGCAACAGATTTTGGGATGCTCAAGATATTTTATTTGTTGACTGTCTGGAGGGCCCAATAATGATAACATTTAATCATTATGAGAGTGTTTTCAGAAAGTCAGTCAAATTTTAGCAGAAAAATGCCTGGAAAACCTTTACTACAGAGCTTTATCCATCACGACAATGCTCCTGCTCATTTCTCTCATCAAACGATGGTAATTTTTGTCACAGTTTTTATGGAAAATCACTGGACATCTTCTATACAGTCCTGATTTGACTCTTTCTACTTCCTTTGGTTTCCAAATCTTTAAAAAATCTGTAAAAAAAAAAAGCACCTATTTTTCATCAGTTGATAATTAAAAAAAAAAAAAAGGATTATATTAACATGGTTAAAATCCCAGGTCTCTCAGTTCCTTAGGATGGACTAAATGGCTGGTATCATCGCTTACAAAAATGTCTTGCCCTCGGTGAAGCTTATGTTGAAAAGTGCAGATTTTTTTAATTTGTTATTTTTGGATTCTATTTTCCATAAACTTTTTAAAATCTCTTTCCTTGAAAGCAAAACTCTTCATAAAATTTACTACTGGCTCAACCAGGCCAAAAACAGATATGGTTCTCATGAAGATCAGTTTCAGCAATATAGGCTCTACCAGGATGAAAGTCTGCATCATTGCAAATATCTAAACTGATTTATCATTAAATATTTATTTTGTGCCTACCATGTTCCAGGCACTATGCTAATCACTGCATGGCATAATTTTGGAATGTTTAATAAATGCTTTATTGCAGAAAAAAGGACCCAAACTATATCCATGTTAGTAACACCTCTAATGATGATCTAATTGTGCCAAGAATCGGTCTTCTCACAGATAGTAGCCGTGTTGATGAATTCTCAGTCCTAGCTTCCTTCTCTTTTTTATGTCACTATGTCACTGAGAGCCTAACATGTCACCAAGCTTATTTGTTATAGGCATCCCTAACCTGTGTTATGCTACACCTGCATGGCTACAGACAGTTTGCTTGAATTCTTTGTTCTGCATTCGTAACAACTTCAGAACATTTATGATATTACACTCTACTTCTCATAGTTGTTGTGAGGACTCGAATATGATAGCTCATCTTGAGAAAATGCAACATGAACTGTTGTTAACTATTATTACTACTTCCTTCCAGTTTTCTGTTGGAGAAGGATTGTTCAACATTTAGTTTTGAATCTACAGAAAATATGTGTACTTGTAACAAGTTTGAGTAATATATTTCCTGCCACTCTGGCAGCTGTCTACCTTTGGGACTTACTTAGGACAATACAAATACAGCTTATGTTAGGCAGATCCAGTGTTTCTAGAGTTTAGATGGCATGAAGGAAAAAGTGCTGCCAGGCAAATAAAGGTCAGGTCCTTTTGAGAGCATAAGGAAACAGCATGTTCTACCTCTAGATAAATGAGCCATAAGCTAGTTGCTCATGCTGGTTCTAGAGTCCTCTCTGTGTTTCTTCTCATATACTAATCAAGGACAACTTTGAGTTTGACCTCTGTTTTTGTCTATAAACAGTAAAGGAAAACTCAGCATTGTTTGTTTTTGTCACTACTTGAGACAGAAAGTTTCAGAATAAGTTGACAGATTAGATAAGTCTTTACAACCTTGCCTGCAGTTGATAAACTCACAACTTAATCATGACTTTATCACAATAAGTCAGAGAGACAAAGTCAGATGTTGGATTTAATCGCTACAACTCAGTAGCTGAGGGTTTTTTCCCCCAATCACATAATCTCTCTGAGGCTCAGTTTTCTCATGTATGAATACAGAATAAGGATTAGATTAAGTAATCAGATAAAGAGCACATGGCATGTCTAACAAAATCATAGTTCTTATCATTTTATTATGTGTATTGATCGTGGCATTTTCAAGTAAAGCCAAATACATTTAAGTGGAATTTGGGAGCAAAAAGATGAGGTTCGTTGAGTACTGAGCAGGAAATAAGGCATGACGACAACTGGAGAGAACTAATATGCATTTTGCTGTTCCCGATTTGCCAAGATGCCTCACATTCGCTTGTCCATGGCATTGAACTCAGATCCAATTCCCAGAATTTTCTCTGCAATAAATCCTTCCTTCAACCATCTTTACCTTCTTTTTTTTTTAAGGTGCAACTTTCCTTTTTCTAAACACGCCTTATAAAATATAGAAATAAAACGATTATTTCCTTCCCCACTTGGAAAGGACAATGTGAAGCTGTGTAAATAAGATTGTAACATCTTTGAAGTTATATATATATATGTATATGGATTTGAATTCCATTTCTGCTATATGGTATTGTGACCGTGAACATGTAACTTATCTGCCTGAACTTTAGTTTTCTCACTTAAAATAGCTATAATTTTATCTGGCTGAACTGGCTTTTGAAGGTTAAAAATATAATGCACAGAAAACTCCTGGAAATCTTCTAATATAAAGCTGATAGGCACAATGTTAATGGTTACTGAAATTACTGCACTACTATAAAGGTATAAATTATTTTAACTGAGAGGTTTTAAGATAAAAATGTTCCTGATGTTCTCCTATAATAATAAGTAGTGAAAAAAAACTTATGATATTTTGAGAATAATAAAGTAGGGGAGCATGTCATACTAAATATTAAAGCATATTTTATAGCTGATTTAAAATGGGGTATTGATTAATTCAATAGATATATCAACTAAATAGACTAGTCTAAGCCAAATTTTAGTATAGATAAAAGAACTTACTATGCAGTAAAAGAAGGATTATAGAGTAGTTAGAAAGGAATATATTTCTAAATAGCTTATTTCAAGGAATTTAGCTATATATTAAGTAAAACGTGTCTAGATCTTTAAATTCCAGGCTGAAAGTAGAACACTATAATAAAATATTGGAGAGGTTAAATAACTTACTCAACAGCCCACAGTTAATCAATGGAATAGCTGGAAATTAAATCCATACATTCTAACCACTATACTATATAACATAAAACTGTATAGAAAGAATGTTATCAAATTTATGAAGGTTACTAAATATATGTATATTATATATATTACATAAAGGTATACATACATACATATTCATACATATTTAAGTATATTTTATATACATATTTAAGTATATTTTTAAGGATTGAAAGGTGCTGGGCAACCCCTTCATGTCTCCTCCCACTATGGGAGCTTTTCTGTCCTCTTGATAAATCCTGCTTTAAAAAAAAAAAGAAAAGTGCTATAGCAGAATGCTATACTAATGAATAATAAACATTTTCTATGGTGGTGAAATTACATTTTTACTTTATATAATTTTCTGCCGTTTAAAGAACATTTGTTACTTTTATATTCATGTATTCCTTTTTAAAAGGAGAATTTAAAAATATACATAAAGCCCTGTGTTTTCTTGAAATTGGTGATGCTCAGAGGTCAGAGGAAAGTTATCCATTAATTCATGGTAATGCTTGGTGCAATATAATTACCTTAGAGAAAAAAATCACCCTTGCTTGCTTAACATTTATGTTATAACATGTTTCAAATTTATCTCTCTTCCCTGATTTCATTTTCCCCCTTTTTAAATAAAAAGGTTTGGTTTGGGCATAAAGGCACATTTTTTTTTTTTTTTTTTTGAGTTGGAGTCTCACTCTGTCGCCCAGACTGGAGTGCAGTGGCTGCTCCCGGCCACCGCAGCCTCGACCTGCTGGGCTCCGGCATAAAGGCACATTTATATCTGATTTTGCTTTCTTCCTTATTTTCCTACTTAAAATCTTCTGGAAATACTATTATTTGAATATCTTGATGACTTCCCAGAAGTCTGAGTTCCCTTACTCCCCAAACTAGGAGAGACCATTTTACATAGCATTCAACTTAGGTTGCGTCTTGGATAACTAACCTGGCTTAATTTTCCAATGTTGTTAATCCAATAACTTAGCTTAAAAATGGACACGAGGAAGCTTCTGGTTCTAGCCATGATAGTGAATTAGAATAAACTCCTGGTCAAAATCAAACCTGAAGAATCTATTGAGGCCAAAGAAATAAATAAACCAAGAAGATCTTCAGGTCAGATTGAAATCTGTCTTGAATTTGTGGTGTGTGTGTGTGTGTGTGTGTGTGTGTGTGTGTGGTATTTGCATATATGTGTAGATGGATCCTAGGACAGATGAGAGCTGGAGACAGCAAGGAGTTGTTTGATTGGAAGAAAGTTTCCTGTCAGCCTTGCTTTAGAAGAATCATTGGGTAGCTGGGATTGACAGTAGTCGATATGTGCCCGGGGAAGGGGGGGCACACCTCATCAATAAGGTACCTGCACAATGAACATTTGTATACCTAACCCTAAAATCGTGTGTACCCCATGATTTCAAATAAAAATTAAAAGAGAGAAAAAAAAGAATCATTGCCTGACCTTTTTTTGAAGATCTCAGTAGCAATGATTGCTATGGTCACTGATACCTGTGTCCACTGGTAGCATCTGGGCAGCACAAAAGCTCTATAAATATGATATACTATTAGGCTACAACAGAAAACTCTATGTTGCAAAGGATCAATATCACCAACTATTTTCTTTGACCACAAAGGAATAAAATTAGAAACTAAAACAGAGAACTTAAAAAAAACCCACATTTAGAAATTAAATAACATTACCAAATAACACTTGAGTTAAAAGGAAATTATGAGGAAGATTAAGAAATATTTACCATACAATTATAATAAAAAGTCAAAATTTGTAGTCCATTGCTAGAGCAGAACTTAGAAGAAAATGTACAGTCTGATAAATAGCTGGTAATGGAAGATTTATTTAGAAAATAAAAGTATTCAAGTTTCCAAAATATGGAGAAATCATAAAGTTAGAATACCATCATTTAAAAACCCCAAAGAGCTGGACGTAGTGGCTCAAGCCTATAATCCAAGCACTTTGGGAGGCAGGAGGCAAGAGGTTTGCCTGAGCCCGCATGTTCAAGACCAACCTGGACAACATGCTGAGACCTTGTCTCTACAATAAATCAAAAAATTAACCAGGTGTGGTAGACACGCCTGTAGTTCTGGTTACTTGGAAGGCTGAGGTGGAAGGATCGCCAGATCCCAGCAGCTCGATGCTAGGGTGGCAGGGAAGAAAGAATTAGTGAATATAGGCAGTTATCATTGGTGGCTGCAAACATCACAAAGAAAGCTAGGTATTATGAGTCTCTCAATAGAAATATACAGTATCACTTATGAAATAGTCTTGCTAGAAAACCAACTTGAAATCTGATTAGACTTTATTTATTTATTTATTTATTTTTTGAGTTGGAGTCTCACTCTGTCGTCCAGACTGGAGTGCAGTGGCCGCTCCCGGCCACCGCAGCCTGGACCTGCTGGGCTCCGGTGATCCTTCCGCCTCAGCCTTCCAAGTAGCTGGAACTACAGGCGCG
>CAUYQG010092875.1:0-33687 GCA_963574415.1 Tarsius wallacei
GGTCTCGAACCCGCGGGCTCAGGCAATCCACTCACCTCAGCCTCCCAAGATGTGGGATTACAGGCTGAGCCACCGAGCCCGGCTTCCCTTTCTTATAGTATGATAAATGTTCAGGGTCTGCTTATAAGTGAGTACATGTGGTACACAGTTCTTTGTTTCTGTGATAGATCACTGCGTTTTATAGATTCTGAATTCATCCAAGTTTCTGCAAAGTTCATAATTTTGTTTTTCTTTATGACTGCATAATATTCTATTGTGTATGATTATTTCTATTTTAGCAACCAAAGGACACAATGAGATTAGATGAAACTATGCTGGTCAAACAGTTGCTACCAGAAATCTGCCATTTTCTTCACACTTGTCGTGAAGGAAACCAGCACGCAGCTGAACTTCGGAATTCTGCCTCTGGGGTTTTATTTTCTCTCAGTTGCAACAACTTCAATGCAGTCTTTAGTCGCATTTCTACCAGGTTAGTGTGTAAGTCCACATGGGACTATTGAAGTAATATGAATTTCAGAAGTCTTTTTGTGTCTATGTAAAAATAAAAAGTTAACAGAAATGAGTTTTATCTGTGTTTTTGTAGAAATTTTATGCATTAATTTCTTTGAAATTTTGATTATGTAATATTGTGATATTGATGCGTATAATTAAATATGAGTACTGTTATAAACTTGAAAGACTAAATTTCAGGAAAAAATGTCTCCCATGACCAGGCTTTTAAAAAAATACCACGTGTGAATTATTGATTTGGCTTTTAAAAATATTACTCCTTTAAATAAAACTAGCCAATCAGGTGGAATAGTTGATAAAAGTAGACAGAATTCTAATAATCTCACAGCTCTGCCATTTGTCACAAGATCTGGAGTTAACAGAAAAACCACTATATTATGTGGAAGCACAGAGAAGTGACTAATTGCAAAGAAGAATTCTCCAGAAAGTGAACTGTGTTTTAAATATATGTTCTATATTCCTGTTTATTGAGTGTTTACAGCATATGCTGTGTTGCCCTGTTCTCACAGTAACCCTGATGATCTTTTCCCCATTTTACAGGTAAGCAGACTCATATCCAAAAAAGTTAGGATGATGTTCCAAATAATGAAGGACCCCAAATTTCTCAGTCAGGCTGACTTCATAATTTATATTAGTTTTTTAAATAAGTATACTCCTATTTTAGCCATATTTTGATGAGCTCCTTTTTTATAAAACATACTTCTGTATTTCAAAGATATATCATACATATGATTTAAGCTTTTATTGATGATTCAAAAATCATCATTGTATTAGTTATAATATGCTGCAAATGGAGAAATTAGTTATAGATAGTGCTCTGTGGGATAGAATTATAAGTGACAGTAGCAAGTAACTCTGGAAGTTGCTTTCATGCAAATGGTTTGCCTTTCTCATGCAAGTAAAGTCAAATGGATTGTTAATTATGATCAAGTAGGAAGTATAACAAATCATTTAATGATTTAGTGAATCCAAGACTAATACAGAATAGAGAAGAACAATTCTCTTTGTTTATTGGTGCTGACATCTTTAGCTTGTCAGCATTGTGCAAACAGTGGGCTTCCATTAGACAGATTCACTCAATCTTTTGTTGTTTTCCAGCAGGTGTGAATGAGAATATTGATCATATTTTGAGAATTTGTGCTATAGTGTTTTGAGGAGTTGACTAACTTCAAAGTCTTGCAGTCTTTTAAATAAAAAATGACATTTCTATAATTATGATGCTAGGCAACAGTATTTTCCAACTTTATCAGAATTCCTGGTCCAAATAAAGTTGAAGTTTTATTTAATGGTATATGATTGATAATCTTGGGTAATGTTTATGTGGTAGAACGATGTTTTCATGAAATCTTTTGAGTAATAACATTTTATATTCTGAGTATTAACACATTGATTGAATCAGCAAGGTAACAGGAAAGTTAGGAAATAGGAGGGTGGACATTTATAAAAAACAAAAAATCGTTTTTATTTAAGTGACTTGCTAAACCAGCCCTACTGTTTGAAGTAATCTTACACTGAAGGTAGAAAGTGATTAAAACAGTCAAATGTTTTTTAGTTTATCCAAGCATGAGTTGCTTTATAAGACACAGCAAATGTGCCACCTTTGGAAACTCTAGTTTTTTTTTTTTTTTTTTTTGAATTGGAGTCTCACTCTGTCGCCCAGACTGGAGTGCAGTGGCACATTCCCGGCCACTGCAGCCTCGACCTGCTGGGCTCCAGCGATCCTTCCGCCTCAGCCTTCCAAGTAGCTGAAACTACAGGCGCATACTAACACGCCCGGCTAATTTTTTGATTTATTGTAGAGATGAGGTCTCGCCAAGTTGCCCAGGCGGGTCTTGAAACCGCGGGCTCAGGCAATTCACTCACCTTGGCCTCCCAAAGCGCAGGATTACAGGCTGTCACAGAGCCCGGCCTGGAAACTCTAGTTTTTTAAGTCACCAAAGGTTTTATTTTATGGGATATTGCAGCATTAGCACATGCAAAAATAGACTTTTAAAAAATTTCCTGAATAAAAAATTTTATTAGCTTTCAGGGGACAGATCACTTAGAAATAGGGTCTATAAAATAACGTATTTCAGACAACTGCATTTGTCTTTTCATTTAGCTTGTGTCAGAAATAGGAGATCTTGTTAGAGGACCACTCACTTAAATGACCATTATGATGGTTTAGTTTATGTGGGAACATCTTATGATGTTGCTGTTATAGCATTAGGTGACTTAAAGTATGCAAGTGCCTTGAATGGCAGTTCTTTCTAAATACTGATCTATATTTCACCCATAATCAGTATCACAAACATATTTTGTGTTTGACCATTCTCTCTGCCAGTGTTTCTCCTTTAAGATTAAGAATTGTGGGGGGTGAGGTGGGGGTGGGATTGGCAGTTGAGGGAAATTTCCAGGGGAGGGAGAGGCACACCTCATCAACAAGGGTACCTGCATAATGGACATTTGTACACCTAACCCTGAATTGTATTCCACATCTTTAAAGAAAAAAAAAAAATTAAGAACTGCTTTTTTATTTTTTTGACCTTTAGGGGAAGATGGGCTATACATATTAAGATAGCTTTATTCTTCTGCTGGAATATACCATGTTCTGTGGCTCGGTACTCTCCTTTACAGAGAATTAGCTGGTTTTTCTACAGAATTACTATACACCTGTACTAGAGCTAGTTGTTTTGTAGTAGGAAGGTACTTCAGAATATCTAGTTTGATATGCTGCCAGCAGCAGAAGACTCAATGACTTTAAAAGTCTTTTGTTTCTTTATAGTTTACTATTTGGTTCTATACAAATCCATTTTTTGATTTCTTTTTCTTTTTTTTAAGTTTTTAAGCAAAGTTTATTTAGAAAATAAATGAGAGAGAAAGAGAAAGAGAAGATTCACCTCCCCAAGATAGGGGAGGGGGCCAAGGCTAAGGAAACATGGTGGCCACAACTCAAAGAGCCATGTGGAAAAAGCAGAGTTTTAACAAAGCAATGGGGCACATTTTTTATGATTTCTTATTTTTAAAAATAGATTTCAATTTTTTTCTCAAATTTCTCTAATCATTTAAAACATTTCATATTCTCTTTAATATTGTTAATTTATCTCATGTTTGTATGTGCTGATTCTCATTAATAGTGAATTGTTTCCTCTCTGTTTTTTAATCTCTGGTTGCAAACTTATTTTTAGTGTGGCCTATATTTTCTTTGGGGATCTTTCGTAGTCTTGGGCTGTGGAAGTATTCTAGCAAAGGTTTTGCATTTGTGTTTGCTAGGTGTCCAGCCCTGGACCTATTTTTTTGTTAATTTGTCAGGCTGACTGTACAGGTAGTTCATCTTTAGAACTAAACCTTTATAAGGTAACAGCTCTGGGTGACTTTTGTTCCGTACCCAAAGCTCAGGCAGAGCAGATAAACATCTTTGTGCTGGTAAATGTCCTACCTTCCTTCCTTCCCTCCCTTCCTCCCTCCTCCCCTCCCTCCCCTCCTTTCTTTCCTTCTTTCTCATAGTTCTTTCTAGTTCATAGAGCCCCAGTTCTAATCCCTGTATCGTTAGGGTACAAGGCTTTCTACCAGTGTTTCTCCTTTAAGATTAAGAATTGTGGGGGGTGGGGTGAGAGAGGTAGATGAACTACCTGTACAGTCAGGCTGACATCTCCATGTAGATGTTAAGCCTCAAACTCCCAGGTTGAGATTAAAAACGTCCCTCGGCTGGGCTCGGTGGCTCAGCCTATAATCCCAACACTTTGGGAGGCCAAGGCGAGCGAATTGCCTGAGCCTGTGGGTTCGAGACCCGCCTGGGCAGTTTGGCGAGACCTCGTCTGTACAATAAATCAAAAATTAGCCGGGCGTGGTAGCGCGCGCCTGTAATTCCACCTACTTAGAAGGCTGAGGCGGAAGGATCGCCGGAGCCCAGCAGGTCGAGGCTGCGGTGGCCGGGAGCGGCCACTGCACTCCAGTCTGGGTGACAGAGAGACTCCAACTCAACTCAAAACAAAACAAAATAAAACCGAACCGAACCGAACCTCATCTTTTCTTTGTTGCAGAACCAGATCATGCACTGAACTCTGATTTTTAGTTTCCTCTTCATTTCTAGACCTGAGTGAATGGGTGGTGTTTTACTTTATACATTTAACATGTCTTTCTGTTGTTTTTCAGTATGCCTAGTCTTTCTTGGTGTTTTAGTGATAAATTTTCCACACTTGATTTCTTTTGCTCAGACTACCCTTTGTTTAATTTCTCTGCTTCAGAGATGACATTTAACCTTTGCAAAATACCCCTTTTCTAAAGGGACACATTTTTTCTTCCATTTTCACAAGTAGTCTTCAGAAGTCAGCTTTTCAAAAGTTGGTGTTGCTTTTATATTATTACATTGTGTTTTCTAAGGAGTAATACTCCATATTTCTATGCTCTTTGCTGCAGCTGTGGAATTTTTAGTATGTACCTCAGTATTGAGGACCACCTTACTCCCAGCTTGAACTGCTGAGCTTTTCTTACCCTCATGATATGAATAGCATTAAAGTGCTTAGAATGATTTGAAAGTTAACTATAGGCTAACAAGCTAAAGTGAGTGAAAGGAGAATTTGAGAAAGAAGAAATAGGATTGATTACGTTTTTATCAATTGAAGTTTTAGTGTGATGTTTAAGAAGTCATTTTTAAACTGCACGAAAATGATTAGAATTCAAGTTGATACTTATAAATAAGACCATATAGTATTTGTGCTTTTTTTGCTGTATCTGTTACTACATTTATAAAAATTGGTAATTCTATTGTACTACTTATATTTTTTGATGTCTGTTAATATGAATAATGGGTACACCTCATTAGGTAGCACAATTTAATATATAGTGATACCAGCTGGATGCAGTGACCCAAGCCTGTAATCCCAGGGCTTTGGGAGACAGGCAAGAGGATTGCCTGAGTCCAGGGGTTCAAGACCAGCCTGAGCAACTTGGCAAGACCTCGTCTCTATAATAAATCAAAAAAATCAGCCAGGCATGGTGGCACGTGCCTGTAGTTCCAGCTACTTGGAAGGCTGAGGTAAAAGTATCACCTGAGCCCAGCAGGTCAAGGCTGCGGTGGCTGTGAGTGTGCCACTGCTCTCCAACCTAGGCAACAGAGTGAGACTCCAACTCAAAACAAATAAACAAACAAATAAATAAATAAAATATAGATAGGTAGATAGAGATACCAGCTTTTGAAAATTTGAACCCTATGATTTTTAGTGAAAAATGGAAGAAAAGTATAATTCCTCTTATTTAGGCTTAAGGGAATTTCTTAATCATTTAAAAAAATCTACATTTTTAAATGTTAAATTTTTCTACAGTTATGATAGCTGCATATTCTACATGAGAGAAGTTTAGGTTTAAACAGTTTTCTGTCCTCATAAGCTTATGTTCTGCTGTGAAGGAGGAACATGAATCAAATAATCATATAAACACATGTACAGACTGTGAAAAGTGCAATGAAAAAAGGCATACTCATTTTTTGAATACAAAGTAAATGTACCCTATGAATATAAAATATCATTCGTGTTTCTGAAGTCTAGTTGATATGTACAGAAATTAATAAAATTAAACTATTTTACTTATAACTTGAAATATGAATTTTAAAACTTTTTATTGTGAAGAAACTGTAAAAATGCACATAGGAGAGACAATAGTATTTAAAACCTTCATGTGTCTTCTGCTCTACTTAACTGTTACCAGCATGCTGGGATTCGTAATTTACTTCCCTTTTTCAGTACTTTACAGCCAATCTCAGATAACATGTCATTTCACCTGTAAATATTTCAGTATGTATCTCTAATGAATAGATTTTTAAAAGTTTAACTGCATTATTATTATTGAGATACAAACAAAATCCATACCTTGCAACTAGTTGATATTTCTCTGGAGTCTCTGTTAATCTGTATCATTTCTTCATTACCCTCTGCTGGTTTGTGCATGCTGTTTATTTGTTGGACTGGGATATTTGCCTTATAAGTTTTTCTTCATTCTATATTTGGCTGGATTTGATTGGATTCAGGTTCATTTGACTGAGGGGACAAGAATACTTTACAGATGGTATTATTTAATTCCTGTTGGATGTTATTAGTAACCACTGATGATCATTGCCTGGATTCATAATTTCATTGGGGGCTACAAAATGATAAATTTTCTATTCTGTCATTCATTCTTTATTTTTAAATTGTGATTCTTATAAAAGATTTTTGTTTCATTATTTATTCCATTATCTTGCAATACCGTCTATATAGGGAATGCAGGATAGAGAACTTGGCTCTTGTTATTCATTTTCAGAATGAGTTGGTACCCTAAAAGCTGTGAGAGGTTACCCATGAGTTCTTTTTTTTTTTTTCTTCTTCAATTTTACTACAGACTCATGGATTTTAATTTAATGTATATGACTTAATATACATTGCGGACTTGATTATTTTGATGATCAGATTATCCCATTTTTTTGACACTTGGGAACCTCTTTAAGTGCATACCTGTGTGATTTTTGACATTATTCTGGTAGTTATCTGTAGGTTCCTTGTTTTCAAGCTCCAGGTGACCTAAGCTCATCTTGTACATCTACTGCCCCAAATCCTGGAATTAACTAATCTTCCCAAAGAACCCTGGCTAAAAGTGGGAAATATTACTTAGATGTCTCAATCTTAAAGATAAGAATCTAAGTTTAATGGATTATCATTTCTTTTATTGTATCCCTTTAATAAGTTATGTTCCTATAGATTTTTATAAGGCATTTATTGTTTTATTTTTATGTCTTTATTTTTGTAACTCATCATTGGGGGAAGAATCCATTGAATTCAGAATTTTGGAATATTCTCAGACTTAATTTGATAAATTATTTTTGGTTTTTAATTTTCAGGTTACAGGAATTAACTGTTTGTTCAGAAGACAATGTTGATGTTCATGATATAGAATTGTTACAGTATATCAATGTGGATTGTGCAAAATTAAAACGACTCCTGAGGGGTAAGTTTAAATGTATGGTAGGTATGAAATTAATCACTGGGTCAAAAACTAATATTATAAATGTACTAAGTATATTAACTGTGTTGAACTAGAACACTGAAGTGAATTTTTATAATGCAAATCTCCTTGTGAAGTGACCAATAATGCATATAGTTCACTGATTTTTGAACCTTTGAAAATAATGCAGTAGAGAGGATTAGTATCTTAAATCTTGGCAATGGAAAGTTTTGTTCAATTATAATTTTTGCTTTTAATAAGGAATGCAAGGGTGCTGTTATTTAATTTTTCTGGAATTTGATCTACTAAGGATGGCTATAGGTTATAGAAGTTATCTGCTTAGTTATTGTAGTGCTTACAGAAGATAGTCTCTAGCAGAATATCAAAGTTTCATTGCAGAATGGAACCAGGAGATTGTGATCTTATGGTGAAAGGAGGAATTGAGCCAATGCCATTTCTGACATTTCTGTTTTCAGCTCTCTTATTGACTGACTTTACGGTATTGCAGAGTTCCTTAACCTTTCAGTGCTTAGTTTTACCTCCCTGTAGAACAAGTCAATAGTAGTTCCACTGGGGCAATCATAACATCTAATATGTGATTTTAAAGCTTTGGAAAGTGCCTCACATGATTATGTGTATTGAAATAAGCTATCAGAAGAAATTGAGTGAAATCCTGTGGAAAGCAATGACATGTTAATATAAATCAAATATCAGTGAGTCTTATTCATAAACCAAGTATGAATACCTAAATTTTCCAAAAATTATTTTTTAGTAAATATCTATTATTGGACCCTAGCCGATTTAAATGTGAAATGTAGTTCATACTTATTTTTATTTTACTTTGCAACTTGATTAAGAAATCGTCTTTTTATTTTTAAATTTTTTTGAATTGGAGTCTCACTCTGTCTCCCAGGCTGGAGTGCAGTGGCACAGTCATGGCTCACCCCAACCTTGACCTCCTGGGCTCAGGTGATCTTTCCGCCTCAGCCTCCCAAGTAGCTGGGACTACAGGTGTGCATCTCTACACCTGGCTAATTTTTTAATTTTTTTTTTAGAGATGAGGTCTTGCTATGTTGCTTATGCTGGTCTTGAACTCTTGGGCTCCAGCAATCTTCCCACTACAGCCTCACAGAGTGCTGGCATAAGCCACCATGCCTGGATAGGAATTGTCAAACAACAATGTTTTTAGTGTCTCACCTCAATGGAGAAAACTGAGTAAATATTAGCTTTGAAAACTTCAACAATTCCACAGTATAGTTTTCAAGATACCTTGTTTAGTTTTCATAACATTTGCTTTGAAGTCAACAACTATTTTACCAGATATGTAAAAAGGTTATATCTATATAGATGAATATTATAAAGCTGTGTTCCATCCATATTACCCTTGTTCAGTGTTTATAATTTTAGGTCATTACCATTATGAAACCAAGCAACAATTGAGTTTTCAGTAACTTTAATAAAGGGAGAAAAAGGATAACTTTAGCTATTATTATGCCATGATAAAAACACATGGGCAGCAATTATTTTAGATTATAGAGTGCCACCATTTAATTCATAGTTGAAATTTGTAAGATTTCAATAGCTTCTCTTAAACATTGAGCAGTTAAGGAACTAAACGATAAAATTTAGAGATCTCCTCTGTGAGTTAAAGTTAAGAAGTATATGTGAGTTTTATGACTTTTCCTAACTGTTCATTGATGTTTTGGAAGTAAATCTAGTACAGGTTGCCTGTGATTAGATATTTGTGTAAAACACCAGTTTTTTTAGACATTCATAATAATTAATTGAGATGGTTCTCCATGCCCAAATAAGAGAAACTAACTAAATATGTGGATAAGTGTCTTTTATATTGAAGTAACTTTTCCCCATTGGATACAGCTTCCTCATAAACATACATTTCAGGTATACGCTGAGAGGTATATAAAGTATACAGCCAATGTTAAATAGGCCAGCAAAAAGATGGCCTTAGGTACAATGGTAAAATGAATGGAAACTTTCTATAATAAGTAGTAAAAGTAGTAATATGTTTTAAATTCATTTAGACAAGAATTTGTTGAGAAACTATGTGCAAGAAGCCATGCTAAGTACTGGGATTTCAAAAATTAATAAAATATTGAATCTGTCCCTAAGAAGCTCATAGTATAGCTTATAAGACAAATGTACTATTTTCAAAACAATATGGTAAACTCAAATAGGGTGAGTGTAAAGTGAGAAAAGTATGAATTTGAGGGTGGAAGATGAGTAAGATGTGGAGGAACCAAGAGTAGGTAAGATCATTTAATAAAAATATGGTAACATTTGCTGCATTTTCAGTTTGTGCCAGGCATAATGCTATGAGGTTTACATGCCTTTTCTCACCAATCCTTACAAAATAACCCTATGAGGCGATTTTAGTAACTATCACCCATATACAGATGAGAAAACTGAAATTAGAGTAACATTTCCAAGGTCATAGAGCTAGGAATTCACAGGGTAAAGATTTGGTTCACATCTGCCTGTCTCCAGAACCAAAGTACTTGTCTGCTTCATTGTCGTTCTTATGGGTTATGAGGCTGGGAAATCCCTTGGTCAGTATTTTATTTTAGATACATCTCTTTGCTTAAAATTTGCAGGGTGCCTTGGTATAGAAGGTTACATGAGCTTTTGGGATTTGGTTGTGTAGTAATATGAGAAATAGTGAGATCAGTGGAAATCCACATGAAATGGAATGAAGTGGGGACCAGTTTGATAGGTGTATTTAAAAAGTAGAATACATAGCATTTGGTGGTCAATTTAGATATATGAGGTTAGAGAAGTATTACCAAATATCACAAAAAAAGCCATTTAAAGCAGGAAAGGGAAGAAGCGTTGGTAGCTGAGGAGGGTGTGGTCAGGAAAATGGTGAATTCAGTTTTAGATCTACTGAGTTTAAGGTATCAGTAGGATGTCCAACCAGAAACTTGCAGAACTGAAGTATTAAATGATACATACTTTGGAACTGAAATAGATTACTGTATAAAACACATTTAAGATGTCATAAAGGTAAAATTGATGACTGTAGGAAAACAGAAAGATGAAAGAGCACTTGTGAAGTGTACTGCCATTATTTGGAAATCAAAGGAGAGCAAGAACAAAGAAAATTCAAGGGGTGCTTTTAAAAACTGATTTTGGGAGTAAGTTACTCATTTGCAAGTCTAGAAAAAGAAATTTACAATTAAAGAGTCTTCAGATTATTACTTCTATTATTTGAGAACTCATTTCTTAGAAAGATGTTTATGTGAATGTAAGAAAATCTTTATCCCTTTGTTAAAAATCCATAGGAGGAGTTCTTTGCCAAGGGACTGCTACCAGTAGGATAGCTTATAGAGGGGTTATCTTTTCCAGATATAAATCTTTTTCTAAATGTAGACAGTAAAGTTATAGAAGAAGGAATTAAAATACCCAATGTATTCATGTGGAGAAATGTTTAATGTTACTTACATTAAAAGTGCAGTATGCTATTTTGAACAATCAAATTAGCACAATAAAGAAAATGTGTTTAATGATGATGGCAAGGAAGTGATGAAGGCACTTTCATATGCTGCTTGATGGGAGCATCATTTGGCCAAGCCTTCTGAAAATCAACTTGGTAATCTTTATCAAGGTCCTTAAAAAATATTCATCTCTTTGATCAGACACTTGTACTTCTAGATATTTTCTAACTTTAAATAAGTAATCAGTAATGTGGAAAACTATTTGAATCCAAAAGTATTTATTAATGTGTTAATTTTTTATTTTGAGTTGGGGTCTCTTGTGAGAAAAAAGAGTGAGACTCCAACTCAAAGTAAAACATAAAAAAATTAACACATTAATAAATACTTTTTCTAGACTTGCAATGGAGCACAGTGGCATAATCATGGTTCACTGTAGTCTCCAATTTCTGGGCTCAGGTGATCCTTCTGCCTCAGTCTTTTGAGTAGTTGGAACTACAGGCACGCGCCACCATACCTGGCTAATTTTTAATTTTTTTTGTAGAGATGAGGTACGGCTGTGTTGCCTAGGCTGGTCTCCAACTCCTGGGCTTAAGTATTCCTCTTGCCTTGGCCTCTCAAAGTGCTGAAATTACAGGCATGAGCCACTATGCCCAGCCTTATTAATGTTATTTATAGTAGAGAAATATTGGAAAATTTATATGTTACAACTGGAAAATAGTTAAATAACCAGTGACTTAAGTATTCTGAGAGACATCAAAGCAGACTGAAAAGACTGACTTTCAAGCTCAGTTCAATCACTTATTAGATCTGTAACTTTATATACACAGTTTGCATATCTGTAATATTCTGAAAGCTTAAAGATTTCTAATCCAGGCTCGGTGGCTCAGCCTATAATCCCAGCACTTTGGGAGGCCAAGGCGAGTGGGTTGCCTGAGCCCATGGGTTTGAGATCAGCCCAGGCAAGCTGGTGAGATCTCGTTTCTATAATAAATCAAAAATTAGCCAGGCATAGTAGTGCATGCCTGTAGTTCCAGCTACTTGGAAGGGTGAGGTGGAAGGATCGCCAGAGTCCAGCAGGTGGAGGCTGCAGTGGCTATGAGTGTGCCACTGCACTCCAACTAAAAAAAAAAAAAAAAAAAAAAAGACTTCAAATGAATTAAATATATCATACTGAAAATACATGGTATGTGATAATTGTTCAAGTAATAGTTACTATTGTATATAGAGCCATCAAAAATATGTATGAAGAATTTTTAATGATATAGAAAAAAGTGAGGATGCTATATAAAGCAAAAACAGGTTTGGTATAGCCTATATGATCTTAGTTATGTTATATTATATGTGTCTTATAAATGCATAGGAAAAGAGATGGAAGAAAATTCATCAAATGTTAACTGTGATGTCTCTGAATTGCAGAATCATGGATGATATTTTAAATTTCCCTTAGACTGTTGTTTATTTTAAAAATCTACAATGACTGTGTTTTATTCTTTTTTTAAGTTTTTAAATTTTTTTATTTTTAAGTCAAGGTCTCACTCTGTTGCCCAAGTTGGAGTGCAGTGGCACTATCATGGCTCACTGCAGCCACCAATACTGGATCCAAGTGATCCTCCTGCCTCAGCTCCCAGGTAGCTGGTACTACAGGTGCGGGCCACTAAACCTGGCTAATTTTTTAAAGTTGTTTTTTGTAGAGACAAGGTATCGCTATGTTCCCCAGGCTGGTCTTGAATTCCTGGGATTAAGCAATCCTCCCACCTCCCCCTCCCAAAATGCTGGGATTACAAGAATGAGCCTTTATGCCTAGCCTTATCCCGTTTTGAAAGTAAGTTATCACTGAAAATGAAACAAAGGGAAAAATAGTCTTTTTTTTTATTGAGTTTTGCTTCCAGTGGACATAACTATTGAGTTTTGGGTTTATGTTAATTGCTTTTGCCTTTTTATTGCTTATAAATACTGGAACAAAAGTAATATGTAAAAGAAAAACTATTTTGTTCTGTGAACTGTGTTTGTGTCAACTAATTAATCTAGAGTTAATTTTAAAATGTTCTTTTTCCAGAAACAGCATTTAAGTTTAAAGCCCTAAAGAAGGTTGCACAATTAGCAGTTATAAATAGCCTGGAAAAGGTAAGTTACAGCCTCTTTGGTATGAACATTTTGTTTTGGGTTATAAAATTTGCTGTCTTTAGCATTTTGAGTAAAAAGTCATGACTTGAGTGACAGTGAATTGATAGTTTCACATTAATTTTTAGGAAGAATATATTGAAATATTATGAAGGTAATTAGAAGTATGTGACATTTTATTTACTATATTAGGAAAAGATCACCACTTTCATGTAAAGACATGTGTTTTGTAATTTGTAGGCATTTTGGAACTGGGTAGAAAATTATCCAGATGAATTTACAAAGCTATACCAGATTCCACAGACAGATATGGCTGGTAAGAATAAGATCTTTTTTGTTTGTTTATTTTGTTTTGTCTTTTAAACTATTACTTATTCAAATCATTTTTGTTATAAAGGTGCTTTTACATTTTCCATTGTCAACTGATGTCAAGTAGGAATACTATTTTTCTCTCACGTTTCTAAATTGCCCTCCAACCCTTTTCCTTTCCTTTGAGCAAACAGGTAAAGAAATTTGAAGGGAAACTCTGATCTTTAGGGTTGTGATTGGATAGTTGGCTCTTGGTTGTAGAAAAGCACTTTTTGGTGTTCCGAAGCTTTATTTTGTATTTAGGGAGATGTGTATAAAGTAGTAATATTCTTACCAATAATGCAAGAATTCTCGGGGCACAACTGTATGCAGAGAGTACAGACTCCTGGAGATGTTGTAACTCTTTTGGGGAAAGCTGTCCAGTCTTTGTTGCTTAAGTACATCACACTTTGCATAAGGTCCTGAACATTGAGACTAAATACAAGATCGGCCATTCCGATATGATGGATCAAGATCATTCTTCTAAAACATGGGCGATATAAAATTACTTGTCGACTTACCTGAGTGGATTTGTATAGTTGTTTAAGTGAACTTCCAACATTATCTTTTAAAACTATGGCCTGTGGGTTTTGGCAAAGTGTTAGCTTTTGACTTAATGACAGGGATTTTGTTCTCATCTAATAATGTCATTTAATATATTTTTCACCTAGAGTGTGCAGAAAAGCTATTTGACTTGGTGGATGGTTTTGCTGAAAGCACCAAACGTAAAGCAGCAGTTTGGCCACTACAAATCATTCTCCTTATCTTGTGTCCAGAAATAATCCAGGATATATCCAAGGATGCGGTTGATGAAAACAACATGAATAAGGTGAGGAGAGCAAAATTATTTTCATTATTTCCAGATGTAAGGCAGTTTATTTTACTCAAGGTGTGTATTGCTTTAGGCTTATTCTTTAAGCATATACTTCATGAGACCATTTAAATTATAACCATTTTAGGTCTCTTTGTTTGCTGGCCTTAGCAGAGATGTACTCATACATCATTTTATATGCAGGAGGAATAAATGATACCACTTAGTCATCGAAGGTTTAAAACAATCCCTTAGTTTCCTTCTTTTTTTTTTTTCTTTTTTCTTTCTTTTTTTTTAACATTTTGACAGTTTATTTTGAAGGACATTTTAAAAACAAAGACATTTTAAAGACAATCTGGGAAAAATTGCACAGAAGACGCTTGTTAAATAAGTATGGTAATCAAAACAGAATAAGGGAAATCTGTTCTCTTCTGTAACTCCGGAAATAAGTTCTGTTGTCCTGAAGGTTCTTACATTTCCAAAAAAGGGGGATAATCATGGCAATTAAAGCTGCCTCTTAATTATGTAAATCTACAGTAGCAACCAAATTTTTTTGTTCTTCCCAATAAATCAGTTTCGATCTTCAAACTGTGCCTTGTTTTTTAAAAGATGAGATGCTAGAAATTCAATGGGATTTGGTGGTCTTTCCTTTGCAAGCACAGCAAGGCCCTGTAATAGGATAGGCACAACTGTCTGATCCAGGTAGGCACGAGTGGGCAAAGACTGGAGATCCACCTTCTGTTTTGATGACTTTTCTGCATTAATCTTCTCGTTTTCCACTATCCTCTCCACATTGTCGGTGAGGCCGTACTCGGCGTGGGGATTCTCCGCCACCTACGTCTGGCCCTCCAGCATCTGCTCCGGCTCCATGGCGGCCCCCGCGCATCTCGGTCCCGGGACACCAGTCTTGGAAAACAAGGAGGACCGCGCGTTACTTGGGCGGTCGCGCCCGCGGGGCGCCGGCAGGGAGGCCCGAGGCTAGCCCGGCCAGTTTCCTTCTTTTCCTAGAGAAGACTGAATGATACTTCTGTTAATTTTAAACATAGTTTCTCTAATGTTCACTGCAAGAATTGCCCTACTAGACTTCATCACTTTTATACTGTATTATTTGTTTGTACTAAGGGGTGTCTCCACTTGATGATACTGAAATTATCTAGTCGTTCTCATTTTAGGTATTTTATAACAGTTGTCAAAGAATTTTACAAGGAAGGTAGGCTATCCCATACACCATCTATAGTGAAATTGGCACTGAAACAACTGGTAATTCTAGAAGACTCTTATGGTTTAAAAAAAAATAAGAGCTGAGTATTCATCTTATTTATTTTATAGTCATAAACCCTTAATGTTAACATTTTTTCAAATCTAAAAAGCATATTATTATAAAATCTATTCTGTGTAAATAAAATGTCCCAGGAAATAAGAATGGATGTATGAAAAATCGCAAAAATTTGAAAATAAAATATCAGTTGAATAAATTATTAATCTTATTCTTTTTACTTGAATTTCATTATGTATTTTGCTTTGCAAATAGATTTTTTTTCTTTTTTCTTTTTTTTGCCACTTTGGGAGAAATACTCTTAGCTGATTGAACACTGGTTTACCTGTGGTTGGAGATGTTCAAAATCAGCTGAATGATTCAGTACTTTGCAGAGTATTAGATAAGGAATTAATGTGTTAAAGGGTAGATGAACCAGGTAATCCTTGAGAGTCTGTGATTCTATGGTCCTTCACTTAGGTCTGTGTCACAACCTTTCCATTATGAGGACACCAATTTTCATGGTATATTGTTTTGAAGCCTTTCAAAATAGTAAGGTTTTTTTTTTTTTTTGATATGTTTTTCTTTATTGGAAACATAGAAATAGGTAAAGAGCTACTATAAATTCAGTAGTACTCTTAAGTGAATTTACTTTTTTTTTTTGAGTCAGGATCACTCTGTCATCCAGGCTGGAGTATAGTTGCATGATCATGGCTCACCGCAGCCTTGACCTCCTGGGCTCAGGTGATCCTTCTGTCTCAGCCTCCCAAGTAGCCAGAACTGTAGGCACATACCACCATACCTAGCTAACTTTTTTTTTTTTTTTGTAGAGATGGAATCTCACTATGTTGCCCAGGCTGGTCTTGAATTCCTGGCCTCAATCAATCCTCTTGCCTCAGCCTCCCAAAGAGCTGGGATTACAGGCATGTGCTGCTGCTGTGCAGGCTTTCTTAAACAACCAGCTCTCAAGAGAACTCACCCATTACTGTGGAAGGGAACCAGGCTGTTCATGAGGGATCCACCCCCCCATGACCCAAACACCTTTCACTAAGCCCTATCTTCAACACTGGGGATCACATTTCAACATGAGATTTGGAGAGAATATATATTCAAATGCTATCACTGTTCCTCAAAATAATTGATAGAGATTTAAACATTTCTTTTAATATTAGATAATATTCTATTACACTAATGAGCCTCATTTACCCATTTGCCTCATTTACCCATTTCACTGTGAATGAATGGTGGATATTTAGATGTTTTCAGTTTTTTGACATTATAACTAATCCTTAAGTCTATAGACTAGAATCTCAAAACTGGGATTACTGTGTCATAGGCATTTATATTTAAAATTTTTGATAGTTGTTCGTAGATTTACATTCCCTAGTGGTTGCAGAAGGTCACATTTTTGCTAACACTGAATTCGATTGCCTATTTTCCTGCATTCTCATCAGGACTACCTATTTTTCAGATTTTTAAATTTTTGCCACACTAATGCGATAAGATAATATCTCTTCTCAAGTAAGTGTTCTTACCTCCCTCCTCAAAGGTAAAATGTGTGAAGTGGTGGATATGTTAATTACCTTGATTGTGGTACTCATTTTGCAATGTATATCAAAACATCCTCCTGAGTCAAGTACTACTACTGATTTCTAGTGGATATTTCTTGAATCAGTCTATGTATCTACTGTCTATTTAAAATAACTTATTGATCACCTTTTTTGATCTCTTATAGATCTATATAGTTTTTCTAGTCTCTTTAAAAAATATTTTGTTTTAGTTGGAGTTTCACTTTGTCACCCAGGCCAGAGTGCAGTGGCATGGACAGGCTACCACACCCTGCTGGGCTCAGGCAATCCTTCTGCCTCAGCCTTCTAAGTAGCTGGGACTACAGGTGTGCGCCACCACACCTGGCTAATTAAGAAAACAAACAAAAATTATTGTAGAGATGAGGTCTCGCCAAGTTGACTAGGCTGGTCTCGACTTCTTGTGCTCAGTCTTCTCGCATCAGCCTCCCAAAGTGCTGGAATTATAGGCAAGAGTTAGTGCGCCTGGCCTCTTTTTAAAATTTTTGATTGTGGTAAATACATATAAAATATATCATCTTAACCATTTAAAAATATACAGTTTAGTAATGCTAAGTATAATCCACATTGTACAGCCAGTCTCCCAAACTTTTTCATCCTGTAAAACTGAAGCTCCGTATCCATGAGACAATACCCTGTTCTCCCCTACTCCCAACCAACCCCTGGCAACCACTCTTCTACCTTCTGTCTCTATGAATTTGACTACTCTAGGTACCTCATGTAAGTAGAATTATACAGGATTTGTCTTTGTTGACTGACTTATTTCACTTAGCATAATATCCTCAATGTTCATCTGTGTTATAGCATGTCAGAATTTCCTTCTTTTAAGGCTGAATATTTCACTGTATGTGTATTCCAATTTTTTATTTATCTAAATTTATCTGCTGATGGACATTTGGAGTGCTTCTTTCTTTTGGCTGTTATGAGTAATGCTGCTGTGAACATGGTGTACACATGTTAGTTGTGTGAGTTCTTTATAACTTCAAGAACCTGCTTTCTTTTTTTTTTTTTTAACTTTTAATTTTTTAATTTTAAAGATGTGGGGTACAATTCAGGGTTATGGATACGAATGTTCATTTTGCAGGTACCCTTGTAAAACCCTGCTTTCAGTTCTCTTGGCTATATACCCAGAAGTGGAATTGTTGGATCATATGTTAATTATATTTTTACTTTTTTGAGAAATTTCTGTCTTTTTAAAAAAGTCACTTTTGATAGTTTGCTGTTCTTTACTAGAAAATATATTTTTCAATTTTATCATCACAGAGTTGTACATAATATCTCTATATATTTGACTTATAAAAATACAGATAAGATTTACTTACAGTATTTCTGTATTCTCTTATAATTTTCTTCATTATCCATGTTTATAACTCCTCATTTCTTTTTTTTTCTCTTTCATGTTTACTGTTTTATTGATCTTTAAAATCTAGCCTTTTGACTTTGTTTTCTAGAATTTAAAATTTTCTGTTTTATTAATTTTAACTTTTACTTCTGTTTTTATTCCTTGAGGTAATGGTTTATTTAGTTCATCTGTTTTCGTTAAAAAATTATAAAGTGTCTGTAAGACTTTACATTTTACTTTTTAGTTGTGTGAGTTCTTTGTATATCATGAATATTAATCCCATTTAGATATATGATTTGCAAGTACTTTCTCCCATTCATTATTTCAACTTCTTTATAGTGTCCTCTGATACACAAAAGTGTTTAATTTTGATGAAATTCAGTTTACCTACTTTTTCTTTTGTTGCCTGTGCTTTTTTGGTATCATATACAATAAATCATTGCCAAATCCAAGGTTGAAAAGACTTTTTCCTATGTTTTTATCCTAGGAGTTTTGTAGTTTAAGCTGTTAAGTTTAGGTCTTTGATCTATTTTGAGTTAACTTTTGTATATGATTGAAGGGTCCAACTTCATTCTTTTGCATTTGGATATTCAATTTTCCTAACATCATTTGTTGAAAAGACTGTCCTTTCTCTACTGAATGTTCACAGCATCCTTGTCAAAAATCATCTGGTCATATGTGCAAAGGTTTCTCTCTAGGCTCTCCATTCTATTCCATTGGTCTGTGTATCTGTCTTTATGCCACTACTACATTGTTTTGATTACTCTATAGCTTTGTAGTAAGTTTTGAAATCAGAAAGTGTAAGTCTTCCAGTTTTCTTCTTTTTCAAGATTGTTTTGGCTCTTTGGGGTTGCACATGAATTTTAGGATAGGTTTTTCTATTTCTGCAAAAAATGCTGTTGGGATTTTGATACGGATGGCATTGAATCTGTAGATTGCTTTGGGGTAGTATTGTTACCTTAACAGTCTATTGCCAAGCACAGTAGCTCATGCTTGTAATCCCAGCACTTTGGGAGGAGGAGGCGAGAGGATTGCCCGAATCCAGGGCTTTGAGACCAGCCTGGGCAACATAGCGAGACTTTGTCTCTACTATAAATAAAAAAATTAACTGGATATGGTGGCGCATGCCTGTAGTTCTATCTACTTGGAAGGCTGAAGTGGAAGGATCACCTGAGCCTAGTCTGGGTGACAGAGTGAGACTCCTACTCAAACAAACAGTCTGTCAGTGTGAGATATCTTTCTATTCATTTCTGTTTTCTTTAATTTCTTCAGCAGTGTTTTGTAGTTTTAAATGTACAAAACTTCCACCTTAATTAGGTTAATTTCTAACATTTTATTTTATTTTTGATGCAAATATACGTGGAATTGCTTTCTTAATTTCTTTTTTGAATTGTTCATTGCTAGTGCATAGAAATTCAACTTTTTTTGTGTGCTGATTTTGTATTTTATGACTTTGCTGAATTTGCTTATTAAGTCTAAATTTGTTTGTGTAATCCCTAGGGATTTCTACATATATGATAATGCCACCTGTGAATAGAGATAATTTTACTTCTTCCTGTTCAGTTTATAGGACTTTTTTTTTCTTGCCTAATTGTTCTGTCTAGAATTTTCTGTCCCATGTTGATTGAAGTGACAAAAGTGGGTATCCTTACCCTGTTCCTGATTTTAGAGTAAAAAATCTTTAACCATTGAGCATATTGATAGCTATTGGTTTTTAATATATGGCCTTTATTATGTTAAAATGTCCTGTTTTTAGCTTGATTGTTTTTGAAAGATGTTAAATTTTGTCAAGTGCCTTTTCTGCATTAATTGAGATGATCATGTGGGGATTTTCTTTTATTTTATTAATGTGGTGTATTGCTTTTTTTTTTTTTTGTGAGTTAAGAGTCTCACTCTGTCACCCAGGCTGGAGTGCAGTGGCATGCTCACTGCCACCTCAACTTCGACCTGCTGGGCTCAGGCTATCCTTCCGCTTCAGCCTTTCAAGTAGCTGAAACTGCAGGTGTGTGCCACCACACCTGGTGAATTTTTTGATTTATTGTAGAGATGAGGTCTCACCATGTTGATCAGGCTGATCTTGAACCCCTGAGTGCTGGGATTACAGGCTTGAGCCACTGCACCCAGCCTCGTTTTTTTTTTTTTTTAAACTATCTTGTGCTCCTCCAGGAAGTTCCACTTGGTCATGGTGTATAATCCTTCTAATATGCTGCTGAATTTGGTTTATTATGTTTTGTTGAGGATTTTTTCATCAGAATTTTAAAGGGATATTTAAAGGAATACTCGTCTGTAATTTTCTTGTAGTGTCTTTGACTTTGGTATCAGAGTAATGCTGGCCTCATAGAATACGTTAGGAAGTGTTCCCTTCTCTTTAATTTTTTGAAAGTGTTTGAGAAGGATTGGTGGAAATTTTTCTTTAAATGATTGATAAAATTATTAGTGAAAACCACCTGATCCTGGGCTTTTCTTTGTTGAAAGGTTTTTCATTACTGACTTAATCTTCTTACAAGTTATAATTCTGTTTCTTCATGAGTCAGTCTTGGTAAATTGTGTATTTGTAGGAATTTGCCCATTTTGTTCAGTTATTCAATTTGGCATATAATTTTATACAGTATTGTCTTATACCTTCAGTGTTATAATATTAGTAGTATCACTGCTTTCATTTCTGACTTTAGTAATTTGAGTCTTTTCTCTTTTTAAAAATCAGTTTATAACTAAAGATCAATGTTGTTGACCTTTTCAAAGAATCAGCTTCTGGTTTTGTAATTTTTCTCCATTGTTTTTCTATTCTTTGTTAATTTGTCTTTGTTTTAATCTTTATTATTTCTTTCCTTCTCCCAGCTTTGGTTTAGTTTGCTCTTTTTTTTGTTGTTGTTCCTTGAGGTATATGGTTAGGTTATTGATTTGAGAATTTTTTTATTTTTTAGTGAGTTTATAGCTATAAATTTTCATCTTGGCACTGTTTTTTTGTATCCTGTAAGTTTTGGTATGTTGTATTTTCATTTTTATTTGTCTCAGAAATTTTAAAATTTCCTTTGTTTTTTTTTCTTTGATCTATTAGTTTTTAAAGTATGTGTTGTTTAATTTTCACATATTTGTGAATTTTCTAGTTTTCCATCTGCTGTTGGTTTTTCACTTCATTCCATTATAATCAGAAAAGATACTTTGTATGATTTCAGTTTCTTTAAATGTATTAAGACTTGTGTCCCAACATAATGATCTGTTTTGGAGAATGTTCCATGTATACTTGCAAAGAATGTGTATTCTGCTGGTGTTGGATGAATATAGTTTTTGATATGTTACATTTGAGAATACGTGTAGGTGGAGATATGAGGTTTTTTTTGTTTGTTTTCTTTTTTTTTTTTGAGTTGTAGTTTCAGGCTGGAGTGCAGTGGCACACTCACAGCCACCCCAGCGTCAACCTGCTAGGCTCTGGCGATCCTTCCACCTCAGCCTGAGATATGAGATTTTAATTTAAGAGAAAACCCAAGGGAAGAAATTTGTCAGGAAGCTGTAAAGAGGGATTGAGATCACAAGAATGGGTAATTTTTTTTGAGAAACAGAATTTAGAGTAACAGAATAGCCTTGAATATATTTTTATTTAGAAGGCTGAAGGTTGAATATAGCCTAGAGTGTTAGAAAAGAATGAAACAGTTTGACATAGACCGTAGCCAAGATGGTATAATATTTAGAGTTTAAATATCAAAAAAAGGATATAATCAGCTGAATTCAAACTTGGGAATTTAGCTATCTTGTTTGGGAAGAACTGTTTCTTATATTCCTCTAATCATTCAATAAAGAAAGTAGAGAACAGATTCCTTTTTTGGGTTTGAGAAAAATTTAAATAATGACAACTATTATATTATGAAATTGAAAATCATAAAGTATGCATTCCTTATAGTATGAGTTTTAGGGGCTGTTAATTTGTTATGTATTAGACAAATCTGATATAGAAGAAACTTCGTATTTTATTGCTGTTTTTGAATTCTTTAGAAGTTGTTTCTGGACAGTCTACGAAAAGCTCTTGCTGGCCATGGAGGAAGTAGGCAGCTGACAGAAAGCGCTGCAATTGCCTGTGTCAAACTGTGTAAAGCAAGTACTTACATCAATTGGGAAGATAACTCTGTCATTTTCCTACTTGTTCAGTCCATGGTGGTTGATCTTAAGGTAACCTGCTTATTCTTTCTCTATTACAGACTTTAATAAAATCAAATGAATAATAATTTTCTAATATAAGTATTATGTCAAAGATCATTGCTAACTCTAAAGTTCTGAGTCATCTTCTTTGATAATAAATTCATAGGACTTGCTTTTGTTGTTGCTATGCTCATCAACCCGAGTGGAATGAAAATGCTAAGACACAGAATTAACCAGTTTTCTTAAATTAGCATAAGCATACAGATACAGGTTTAAAATAATGTGGAAATTAGGCATCCAAGGAATCATATGTGGTAGTGGAAGAATTGTATCAGACTGATGAACCACAGTATTAGTGCTTTGTACTTTTCCTGGCAACTGTTATTGTCATCTTTGTGGGTAACGTGTTGATGTTATCATATATTAGTAAAGAAGTACTGCATGGCTATTTAAAAGCTTGTGTTTTCTATTGGGATTTTTATAGAACCTGCTTTTTAATCCAAGTAAACCATTCTCAAGAGGCAGTCAGCCAGCAGATGTAGACCTAATGATTGACTGCCTTGTTTCTTGCTTTCGTATAAGCCCTCACAACAACCAACACTTTAAGGTAAGAGCATTAGTTTTTATCCAGCTATGTTTACTGATATTGTTCTCCTCTGAATATGAAAAGACTAGAGAGTTGAATAGGTTCACCTTTATTTCAATATTTCTTAATATTGATGCTAATTTCAAGACCTTAAACATTTGCTAACACTTAAACATTTATCCTGTTTTTAAAAAATGTTCTATTAGCTGTTCTTTCTGTCTGCATTTGTGTTACTAAATATTTTTGTCATAGAAATAATCTACTTTTTTTCCTTTCCTGCATAGATCTGCCTGGCTCAGAATTCACCTTCCACATTTCACTATGTGCTGGTAAATTCACTCCATCGAATCATTACCAATGTAAGTCCAAAAGGTATTGCTAAATTACTAAAAAAATTTTTTTCTTTGTGTATTTTCTTTTAAAATTCTTTTAAAGAAATATACTCTCGGTTTTCAAAAAGGTTCTGTATGGTATAGGAAGTTTTTTCCAAGTTGGTTTTATCCAGTAGTTAATACACATTTTTCTTTTTCTTTTTCTTTTTTTTTGAGTCAGAATCTCACTCTTTTGCCCAGGCTGGAGTGCAGTGGCACGCTCACGACCACCGCAGCTTTGGCCCACTGGGCTCAGGCAGTCCTTCTGCTTTACCTTCCAAGTAGCTGGAACTACAGGTGCGCACCACCACACCTGGCTAATTTTTTGATTGATTGTAGACACGAGGTCTCGCCAAGTTGCCCAGGCTGACTTTAAACCCCTGGATTCAGGCAATCCTCTCGTCTCTGCCTCCCAAAGTGCTGGGATTACAGGTGTGAGCCACCTCAGCTTGTGTTTTTCATACTTAATCTTGACCTGAGGGACCTTATTGAGGATGATGGAATTAATAATAGCCTTTGGAAAGATTAAGCCTAAAACATGTTACTAGATCAGAAGTCCTTGAGAATAATGCCACTGAAGATATAATGTAATGTTTTCATCCCAAAGCTCTTCACATGTTATTTGAATACTGCTAGCCCTTATACAACATTTGAAACATTGGTTTGTCACCTTACAATTTAAGTTAAAATTAATAGTATTTATCTTTTGGCCCAGTGTGGCACATTGACAAAATGATGAGACTCTATTTGATCATACTTTTTAAACCTCCTTAAACAAAATGAAATATTAACATTAAGGTGATCACAAGATACAAAGTCAAATCAGACAAAGTAAGGGAAATATTAAAAGGTACTTATAAAACCTTCAACTCTGATGTACATACATTGAATAGAAAGAGAGCAAAACCTTATTAGATTTGCACTGTGGATTTTTAAAATCTGTTCTAATTATGAACAACCATAGTTTGAAGGTTCTTATGTTATTTTCCATGGGTCTACTTTTTTCCAATGGTAGATATTCACACTTACTTGTAAATAGGTCAACTTTGTCCTGTTTTTCTCCCTTAAAAGGAACATTAATCACCAATAACTAAGTATATTTGTCCTGTTTATAATCAAATTGCATTTTATGACTGTGTCTTTGGTGAGTTTGGAATAATCCCCCACCCTCACTGACCTAAGATAATAATTTAAAACAAATGCTGCCCACATTTTCTTTTATCCATTCCTGCAGGGGAGAGATAGCTATTGATAAAGCTGTTTAGTGACACATTTAGTTTTTCTCCATAGGGTGTTAGTAGCATTTTGGGAGTACAATTCTTTGTTGTGCAAGACTGCCTTGTGCATTGCAGGATATTAGCATCACAGGCCCTCATCTTACTACATATTGGTTGTGCCCTGTCCCCCTATCCCTAATCATTAGGAACAAGTAAAAATGCCTGTCGGAACAATGCCTCCCTTAGTTGACTATCACCGAGTTAAATTACTGGTAGAAGTAGCATTGAATGCTCTTTGTTTCAAAAGGGCAAGTTTAAGGAATCGATTGTAGGTAAGGTATGTTTGTATTAAACACTTTTTAAAAATTACTGTACTTTTGTCAGTATTATGAGCCAGGACATTGTACCCTCAAGGTTTACTTTTAAGGCCATTTTTTTTTTTAATAAAAAAGATGATTTTTTTTTTCCCCTCTCAGTTTATGTGTAATTTAAAAATAAAATATTATTACTTTTCTCCCCCTTTGGCTCTTAATACTAAAAGTATTCCATTTGTTAGAGTGGATAGTTTTACATAAATGCTTAACATTTATATTTAGTAAACCCAGGTGTATATATAAATATATATATATATATATTTGATACTTTGTGGCTAGTTACTTTAATTGTGAAATATTTTTGTCTACAATTGACTATATAGAGCACTTTCAAGCATGGACTTGGCACTGCTGTAAGTGGCTGAGCTGCTCCTTTTTGGGTTTCAAGCATGCCTGGAGTGGTCCTTCATGCATGCCTCAGTGTTCTTGGTGACAGTGGTTGTGCATCCTCTTATACTCTAACAAGCACTGCATGTGTGAAGGGTGGAATATGTCTGTAGCAGAGGTCAAGTCAATATGAAAATCTGTTTTTATAATTAAAACTACTATATTGACTAATTTTTAAATATTAAGCATCAGTAACTTTTCAGTGAAATAGCTGAAAAGGAATATAGATATTAGCCAAAGTATCTTTTAAAGTTGTTTCTTAGCTAGTGATACTTTATGATTATCAATTGCTTGGTAAATTGTTTCTCATTAGGGTTTTTCTCCTCCTTGGTTTGAGGCTAATAGTGAACCTGAAGTCCTTTCTGACTGAAAAGGACTATTTATAAAGTAAATATACATATTTATGAGATTGACTGTTATAGTCTCACTGAAGACATTTATTATGGAAATATTTAATATCTTGGAGTTTTTCTTAGATATTTGGGCTCTGGACCTTAAATTCATTCATAGTATAAGATTTCTTTTTAAATGATTCTTGGTTCAATGCACTTTATAAGTTCTCTTTTTCCATGGTTCTTTAGCCAGTTCACACATTTTTAAAAAATGATCACACTCTCAAATAAGATAAGTTTTACTGATGTGTTTCTGAGGGTTTGTGTATAAATAGTAATGAATGGTGTTTGAAGTTTTATATTACTTTTTTGATACATACTCATACTCGGTTCATAAGTACTGTGTTTACATATCTAAAATATTTTACTGTTGCTTTTTAGGAAATCTTAAAGTATATCCACTATTTGAATTTTGTTATGATGCAAGTTTTTAGCAGCTGCTAAAATGGTACTTACACTGTCACTTTTTTTATTATGATGTGCCATAAGAGAAGAATTTTAGTTATGAGATCTATGTTATATATTTAATCTTCATAGGCTTTTAAAGGTTAAATTGGATATGTAATTGGGAAATGTGAAAGGTAATATACACACACATGAATTATTTTAGCCATCACTGGTACATGCTATAGCTGGTTTAGTACTTTATTTCTAGTTTTCCCTTATGGCAGTTTATTGTAGTTTACTTATAGATAGTTCACATATTGAGAATGAAATTATTTTTTTCTACTGAGTGGTTGTAGTTGAAGGGCTATTTCCAAGGCATTTGAAAATTATTTAAATAATCTCTACTGTAATTTCCACATAATTTGGTCATAATATATGAATATTGCCATTTGGCAATAAACTTAGTATTTTCAAAGAAAAAAGTACGTCTATTTTAATTGACTGCTTTTCAAAAAGGACACATTAATAACTGATTAAAATACTAAATTTTTTAGCAACCACATGATGTCAAGTTTTTGTGCCTATTTTATTTGAAAATGTATTTTTTTAAATGAATGAATATATTGAATGAGTATATATGAAAATTATGACAATCACTGAATCTTAAGCCTTAAAGTTATTTTCCAGGGTGCACCTGGTACCACAATACAGTTTCAACAGCTAGCAAAATAACACAGTAATTTGGACAGGATGTTCTATGGCATGCATATCTCATCAGCTTAGCAGTTTCTGACAAGATTTTATGGGATCTCTAGGATGAGGACCCTTTATTCAGTGTACTTTGTAATTATTCAGCTTTTTGTTATTTTGAGCTGATTAACACAAGCTGCATGGTTTAGTAAATATAAGGAAATCAAGTTCCATTGGTTGTTTTGGAAAAGTCAGATGATCAATTACCCAGAGTTTGAGGAATCCATTTTATAACCAAACTAAAACTTGATCATTTGTAAGAACTAGATTAAATAAAGTAAGAGTTGAGGGAAGAGCATAAACAACCATTGTGTCCAAAAAAAAAAAAAAAAGCATTTATTTCCTCACAGCTTTGGGATCCCATCCTGAGTGGAGTTCAGTATTCACACTGTGTAATAAACTGGCTTTATATTTTACTATCCAATAAACAGAGTTTGTAACCGACAGTTTTGATTAAGATAATATAACTTGATGCTAGGCAAAATGTCCTGAGAACTATGAATGAAGAAATGAAATGCTAAGATTTTAATTAGCATAGTTTTGATAAAGAAGGAATCTGGGAATGGAATGTGAAGCTATCAAGTCCCTCTTATCTCTATTTGAATATGTTATCATTCTTCCAGATGTTCCTTGTAACAGGAGTATTATAAATTGGAAGCCTGTATTTTAAGTCATTCCACTTCATACAAACTCTGCATATGTAGTGAAAATACATCCAGTTATTTTTGTATTAAATGATAGACAAACTTTATAGGTATAGTGATTTTTATAGTTGTAATTTTTTGTAATATGTCAGTTCATTCATTTAAAAGTAAAAGGTAAAGATATACCTTTAAATAAAATAGGGACTAAAAACAAGATATCAAAGCTACACAGGTTAAATTGAAGTAGAAAATAATTCTTTTAAAAATAGACTGAGTGCGGTGACTCAAGCCTGTCATCCCAGCACTTTGGGAGGCCGAGGCAAAAGGATTGCCTGAGTTCAGGGGTTCAAGATCAGCCTGGGCAACTTGGTGAGACCTCGTCTCTACAATTAATCAAAAAATTAGCCGGGTGTGGTAGCACATGCTTGTAGTTCTGGATACTTGGAAGGCTGAGGCAGAAGGCTCGCCTGAGCCCAGTAGGGTGATGCTGGAGTGGCTGTGAGCATGCCACTGCACTCCAGCCTGGGCGATAGAATGAGGTGCCAACTCAAAAAAAAAAAAAAATTCAGCCAGGTGCGGTGGCTCACGCCTGTAATCCCAGCACTTTGGGAGGCTGAGGTGGGAGAATTGCCTGAGCCTAGGGGTTCGAGACCAGCCTGGGCAACTTGATGAGACCTCGTCTTTTCAATAAATCAAAAAATTAGCCAGGCATGATGATACACGGAAGCCTGAGCAGAAGGATCACCTGAACCCAGCAGGTCAAGGCTGCAGTGGCCGTGAGTGTGCCACTGCACTCCAGCCTGGGCAACAGAGTGAAACTCAACTCAAAAAAAAAAAAAAAAAATCCTGAATTGTACCCCACATCTTTAAAGTAAAATATTTTAAAAATTCAACTAGCATCAGATTTTCATTGTTGATGGTAATTGTTAGTCTCCAGTGTATTGTGCCATCATTGCATCTCAATTTAAGATTATGTTTACTTACTAATAGCTTTGTCTCATTTACTAATTTTATATTGTAATTTTCATTGTTGTTTGTAAGCATATTTGTAATGCTTTTTCACATATCCTTTCAATATTGTTTTGAACCACTAATCTCTTTTCAGGTTTTAATAATAGCGTTATTATCCAGGAAAATATATGCCATATATGCATGTGTAGATATATAAATACAGAAATTTATATAGAAATTGTATAAAACATTAAACTTTTAAAAAAAGAAAAAGATTGGCTACAGAATTACCTCTCTAAAGGCCTTTTCCCCCAAATTCATTAGCTTATCAGTGAGAAAAGATAGCTCATATGCACATGCTCATGAACTGGACAATTTGTCTCATGCTTATTGTTATGTTTTAAAATATAACGTATGGGTTGGTGTTTGAATTAAAGACATCATTTGAAGACTTTAAAATCATGGTGTGTGTTTGCATGGTCTTAGAAAGTTTCTGCCGAAAGGATGAAACTTAAAACTACAGTGATAATCAGAGCATACAACTCATGTGATTTTGTGCTTTTTCTTTCTTATGGTCTTTATTTTCTCCAGTCTGCATTGGATTGGTGGCCCAAGATTGATGCTGTGTATTGTCATTCTGTTGAACTTCGAAATATGTTTGGTGAAACACTTCATAAAGCAGTGCAAGGTTGTGGAGCACACCCAGCAATACGAATGGCACCGGTAAGACACGTGAGGAGTTTTGAATCTTACCTTCTTTCAATTGCATTTTTAGTGTCTTTATTCCATTTCAGCTGCTTTGATTATTTTAGAGAATCAAATGAGTCCTTCCTTTCCTATAAATGTTGTGGTGTGTTGTATATTACTGAATCCTATTAATGATTGTTTTCCACTGTTTCAATGAGTTGAACTTATTTTTCTTAGAAAGCATTTTTAAATAAAGTGCTGATAAAGTCTTAATGAATCTCACATTTTCTTCTCTTTTTAAAGATTCTTTTTTCTTTAACTTTTCCACATGAATGAAAATATTTTGATTACCTTTTGAGGATGAGTAAGAGAAGCTGACTCCTGGGTTAGAGTGAAGGTTCCTGTTAGTGCACATTTTAGCTCACCAGTTGCTGAGTATTTCACATAGGAAGTTAGGAATAAAATTTAGAATTTTTATATAAAATTAAAAATTTCATATTTCAGCAGATGTGCTCTGAGCATTTAAAAATGATAGGCACTTTGAAATTAAAGTTTGACTGTGTTTAAACTTAAAAGCAGACTGTTTTCAAATTAGGTATTCTAACAGATTATTTCTCTTAATATGGAACTATAAACTCATGGAATCAATTTAAACCGATAATTATAGGATTGTACAAGTCATTTCTTGGTGTTTATGTATGTATAGCAAGAGTATTATACATGGCTACTCTTGACATTGATTCGTGGTGCTTTGTCTTCTGCTTCTTATTTTCTATTCTTATTGGCTGCTGTCGCTCACATGATCAGATGCCAACCAGTCACTGTTTTGCATGGCAGTGGGCTTCTGTGGCTGTAAGTATGACCCATTGTAACTACCTCAGAAAAGTCCTTGGTTTCTTTGACTTTTCTGTGTATAGTTACCATTATAGTCACATCTTGTCATTTCAAATGAAAATGTAGCATGTCTTCACCTGTTGGTTTTATCTAGTACATTAGTCATTTCATACTTAAGAAATAAATAAACAGCATCCTCCCTGGCATGCTTCTGTTTTTCCAAGTTCCCTTAGTCAATAAAATATTTTGATTTTATACAGTTGTGGTTCACTCTTATCCAGCTGTCAGTAATTATTTCTGAGGATTGTTTATCTTAGATGTTCAAATAGAGAAGTTATATATACCATATATTTTGGGATTATTTAACCTAAAAAAATTATAGCCAAAAGATCAGCGCAGTGATATTTTATTAAGTATATTTCAAAATGTAATGTTATTTTTAGGTGAGTTTTTATAATGCCAAGTACTGAATTTTTTTTTAAGTTGAAAAATTTTCAGATAGATATAACTTGATTGAAGAAGTAAGCATAAATAATAGCTATTTAAATGTTATTTAATTAGATACCTCTTTTTCAATTGGAAAATTACTTGAAATAAATTGTTTAAAAATATTTATTGACCTATTTATTTATTCCAGAGATTTTCTGGGAAATTAGAACTTATTTGACTTTTCATTTTGACTAACTTTTCTGGTAGAAAATTAATGGCCTTTAATAACAGGAATTGGTGGAAGGTTAACATTCACTTTCTATTTAACTTTAATATCCAGTTTACCAGCTCTCTATAATTTGCTGTGCATGAGGACTAAAAGGAAATGAAACTAAATAATTCTTTTGAAAAAGACAATCTAGTCTGAAGATGTTCTCATTTAGAAGTTATTTTGCTTCTTAGCCATAATTATTAACTGATTCTAAGCTACATATTATACTACTGATCATTATTTTATAAAAGCCATAGCTAGAGAGAATGTCCTCTTCTGGCCTAAGGATACCTGTGATAAAAATTTAGTTTTTATATCTAATTGTTCTCTGGCAATATCAATGTACATTAAATTTTCAAAATCATTCTTAAGCTTTTTATTTTTGTGGGTTTTTTTGTATGTATATATATTTATTCATCTTGGCTAAAGGACAACTTTCTGACTTATATTTTTATCAGAGAAAATAATTGGCAGATTAATATGAAATGATATTTTAGAATAAGAACATTTTAGAATTTCCTTATTTTAGAATGCCACTCCTCATAAACTTGGTGGGTTAATAGTCAATTAACAAATATGGAAGTATGGATTACTCTTGTACAGGGCAGTCCTGTGCATTGTGGCGTATTTAACAGCATCTCTGGCCTCTACTCACCAGTTGCCAGTACTTCCCTATCCCTATCCCCTCCCAGTCATGAAAACCAAAAATGTTTCCAGACTTTTTTATGTGTTCCCTAGGGGATAAAATCACCTCCCGTTGAGAATCACTGCATTACATGATATGTTCAGTGGTTTGTCACTCATTTGTATTGCCTCAAATGATTTGGGACGCTAATAAACCTGAGCCTTTAGCTTGCTGCAGAAGTAGCAATCAAGGAATTCAGTCTAAAAAAAAAAAAAGAAAGAATCTATGTTTCAAGGCTTTACAACCACTGTTGGAAAGAACTATTTGAAAGTTTTCTCTTTAACCAAGATAGACTCATGTCTCTCTCACTTGCAGCCATATTGATTCTCTTTCTTTTGAAGTTCTATCTTTTTTTTTTTCTTTTAAATTTTTTGTAGAGACAAGGTCTTGCTATATTGCCCAGGCTGGTCTGGAACTCTGGCCTTAGGCGATCTCCTGCCTTGGCCTCCCAAAGTGCTGAGGTTACAGATGTGAGTCATGAGCCTGACCCTCTTTTGGAGCTCTGTAGAAAACTTCCGATTCTTCTACAAGGCAGCCCTGCAGATATAATGTTATCCTGTACTCCTAGGATTCTTTTTATATTTATACAGTTTTAGGATTGGAAGGGATTTTATTCTTTCAGCCTTCTTTAAAAGTGTGCGTGTGTTTGGTTTGTTTTTATGGCTAACGCAACTGAGGCCCAAATAATGTTAAATGAATTATAAATAGTCTCTTGGTTAGTGAATGGTCAGCTAGAGTTAGTTCTGAGGTTTCTTGACACTCAGTCCAGTGTCTTTATCAGTTCTTTAGTTGTCTTTCCTCACTAGCAAGTTAGCTTGATGAGAGTAGAAGTTTTGTCTGGCTTGTTCAATACTGAATCCATAGCTCCTAGAACAGCATCTGGTACCTACTAGGTGTGTATTATGTATCTGTTGAACGAATGAATGATTTTCTTATTTGACCTGGCTTCAAAACCCTCTTCCATCTGGTTTGCTTCTCTTCTAGAAAGACCTACCTAACGAAATTTCTAAAAACTAAAATGACATATTAAGTTCTGATCTTAGTGTTCCAGATGTGGTTTAATAAATAAAAACTATTAGCCTACTATGTTTAGGTACTGTGTTTCTGTTAACTCATTCACAAGCACTGATGTGAATTCATGTCATTCCAAATTCTGTTCCTGGTTGTCACTGACATGAATTTGTGTCTTTGCAAATTCTGTCTCTCAATGCTGCAACATTGTCACATGTATGTGTTAATTATATTTTGCTTGAAAATGAGTAGTCAGGCAAGGAGAAAGTTAATTGAGATAATTATCTAATATCGACTGTGCAATGTTGTTATTGATTTACGTAGTTGGTAAAAATTGCAAGTTGGTCATTTTATTGCGCTTAGTGTTGTATACTTGTATTTTAATATTTCAGGGCTTTCGTACTTCAACGTTAAAAATAATTTACGGCCAGGCTGAGGTGGGTGGATTGCCTGAGCCCGAGGGTTTGAGACCAGCCCGGGCAACTTGGCGAGACCTCATTTCTACAACAAATCAAAAATTAGCCAGGCGTGGTAGCGCGTGCCTGTAGTTCTGGCTACTTGGAAGGCTGAGGCGGAAGGATCACTGGAGCCCAGCAGGTCGATGCTGGGGTGGCCGTGAGTGTGCCTCTGCACTCCAGCCTGGGCAACAGAGTGAGACTCCAACTAAAAAAAAAATAAAAAATTACCATAATTATGGAAAATGAAGATCTATATGCTGATGAGATTTCCAAGGTCCAAGGTGAATCTAGTGAACTTATTAAGTGATAGTGAGACAGTGATGTAGTGATGCAATGTGAATGAAGAAATATAATGCAGATAATCTATGACAGTGAATCTAGTACTGGTGAGAATGAATCAGACATTGAGTGGACAAAATATGATCCAAAAAGAAACTTAGAAGTGTTTATTGGTAATCCAGGTGACAAGGTATTTCCAAATGCTCCCCAAAGTATAAATGAAGTTGTTGGACTTTATTGGAGATGATTTTATGGAAATGATTGCAACTGAAATTAACAGGTATTATGTTCAGATGCACCACAAATAAAAATAAAAATAAAAATAAAGGCATGATACTACAGTGTCTGAGATGAAAAAATTTCTAGCATTAAATATTTTGATGGGACAATTGAGGAAAACTACAATACATGATTATTGGTCAAGATGTCCATCAATTGTGATGCGTTTCTTTTCAAAAACA